>JABUQX010003053.1:10000-15000 GCA_015478945.1 Trachelipus rathkii
TATATATATAATTTTTAATTCAAACTTCAAAGAGTAAACATCGCATCCGCATCGCTCATCTACTTTAAGATCCCCGCATCCGCATGCCTCATACCTCTTTAAGATCCGCATCCAACTTCATCGCAAACAGTCAATTTTGACATCAGGTTCCATCACTAATATATATATATATATATATATATAATATATATATATATATATATAGTAATAATATATATATATATATATATATATATATATATATATATATATATATATATTATATATATATATATATATATCTTATATACATATATATATATACTCTCGACGAAGTGTGGACTTAGTGGAAACCAGAGGGGAGGCGAAATACAGAGGGACCAGAAGAAGAGTGATTGGAAAGAAGAAGGATAATTCAGAGGCAATTTTTTATTGAAGAGTTGAAGTACAATCTGGGAATCTTGAAGAATTTATTGGAAATATATTTTAAGAGAAGAGAGAGAGAGAAAGAAAGCATTTGATTGATTCATGGTGGCTAGAAATTTCAAAGAAAAAGAAAATTACGATTTTGGATTTTAAAAATGTAAAATTTTAAACATTTAAATTTATTTCATCTGTAATCTGGGTTGGAGGAGCAACAAAATTTTTGAAATCATTTCTTTTGGCTATTTTGGATAATTAAATACAAATA
Source organism: Trachelipus rathkii (assembly GCA_015478945.1). NCBI lineage: Eukaryota > Metazoa > Arthropoda > Malacostraca > Isopoda > Trachelipodidae > Trachelipus > Trachelipus rathkii. Next base: position 10,671 of record JABUQX010003053.1, read on the forward strand.
TAAAATTATAAAGAAGAAATTTAAAATACTAAATTGCAGAACGTGGAGCTGCGTTTCCCAAGTCTATCGTCGAGTCATATGAAGTAAATTTTCCAAATTCTCTTCCACTGGTAGCAAAGGGCTGGAAACCCCTTCTATCACATTTATCTTTCCGCGAATGGTGGTGATATATCGTTTAACATACTAATAGTAATAACAGTGATTTTGGTGATAATAATAAGTAATAATAATGTTAATGTTAATTTTTAATATGGTGAATAGTTTTAAATAATATTAATATATGGTGAAATATATATAACAAACCTAATAATAGTAATATCAGTGATTGTGGTGATAATGATAATAATAATACAGTGTAATATTAGTTAATGAAAATTCTTAATATAGTTAATAGTGGTAAATAATATTAATATATTGTGAAATATTGTGTAGTCATATCAATATTAATATTAAAACATAGTGCAGTGATAGTGGTGCAGTGATAGTGATAGTAGTGATAATGATAGTGATAGTATTAATAATAGTAGTGATATTTATATTTGTATATATATGTTGTGTATGTGTATATGTATTTAGGTTATGTATATGTATTTATGTATATATATATATATATGTGTATTATATATTTTTTTTTAAATATATTTATTTATATAAAAAAGCGCCCGATAGCTCAGTGTTAGAGCACTCGCCCAACAAAGCGAGGGTCCCAGGTTCGCAACTGGTCGGGTGGGAGAATGTGAGCTATTCTCTCCTTGGGCTTGGCTCCGTCCTGCTCGGACGTTAAACGAGTACACCTCCTCCTTGATTAGGGCTCTGCCCGTGAGTGATGGTGTTTATCTCTGTAAAAAAAAAAAAAAAAAAAAAAAATATATAATATATATATATTATATATATATATATATATATAATATATATATATATTATATATATATATATATATATATATATATTAATTTCTCTTGTTTGAGTATATTTAACGTACAATAGTTGCGGTTGCGAATTGCGGTTGCGACCGCAATTCGCGGTCTACCGCAATTGCGTTTGCGGTTGCGATCGCGATTATTTCTTGCGAATTGAGATTGCGATTGCGCCGCAATTATTTTTGGGTTGCGGGCCCAACACTGTATGTATATATATATATATATATATATATATATATAATGTATATATATATATAATATATATATATATATATATATATAATACATATATATATAATATTTATATATATTTATATTATATATATATATATATATATATATATATATATATATATATATATATATATATATATATATATATATAAGATATATTATTTAAATAAAAACAAGATATATATATAAATATACACATACTATATAATATATATAAAAAGAGGTATCTTTCAAGGAGACTCTATTTCCCCGCTATTGTTCATACTGGCTCTCAATCCCCTAAGCACACTAATAAATAACTTGGAAAATGGTTATAGAATTAATTCAATGAGAGAGAAAAAGGCAAAGAAAATATCACACCTTTTCTATATGGATGACATAAAATTATATGCTCCAAATAAAAAGGAATCGGAAAAACAGGTAGAGGTTGTAAAGCGATATTCCAGAGATATATGTATGGAATTTGGGTTAGATAAGTGTGCATTTGTAAGTCTCAAAAAAGGAAGAAGAACAGAAGCTGGTAACATAAGGATAAATGATACGGAAATACGGGAATTAGAACAAGGCAATACTTACAAATATCTAGGAATTGAAGAGTCTGATGAAATAGAGTCAAAAAGGATGAAAGAAAAAATAACAAAAGAATATATAAAAAGAATGAAAAGCATTTTAGAATCAGAATTAAAACCAAGAAATAAAATTATCGCCTTAAGAACTCTGGCAGTCCCCGTCCTCACATACAGCTTTGGTATAATAGATTGGTTCCAACATGAGATAAATGGGATAGACGTAAAAACAAGAAAAATGTTACATGCCCATAAGATAATCTACAAAAACCAATGCATGCCAAGGATTTATGTGCCTAGAAATGAAGGAGGAATGGGGGTTCCACAAATGGATAGAATATATAAAACAGAGATAATAGGTTTAAGTAAATATTTAGAGAGTAGAGAAAGTAAATTTATGAGATGGGTGTATGAGCACGAGATGATGAAACCCCCAACAACATCAAATACAAAAAAAGAAAAGGATTACCTGGAAGGAGTAGAGATTGAGGTAGAAGAATTCAGAAACATAACAGAAGTAGGAAAGAAAATAAAAGACCTGAAAGACAAATACAAGCAGGCAAGAATAAATAATGATATCACCAAATGGAAGGAGCATGTATGTGGAAAACACTTCAGGATAGATGTACTGGACCAGATCTACATCGATAAGGAACATACAGTAGAACCTTTAACAGGGGGATACCTAAAAAAAGAAGACGAGAGAACACTAATAGCGGCACAAGATCAAATACTAAGAACAAAATGGTTCAGGAAAAATATAGAAAAGGAGGAAATCACGGAAATATGCAGAATGTGCAAGGATAAAACAGAGACAGTAAACCATATTTTGACAGGATGCGACACACTGATACAAATGGGATTATACACAGATAGACATAACACAATCTGCAATATGATTCATTTGAAATTATGCCAAAAATATAATTTTGAAATAGATACCGATAAATACTGGCAGCACAAACCAGCCACAATAATAGAAAATGAGGAAGCCATGATCCTATACGACCATACAATACCAACATCTATACCTACACCACATAACCGACCAGACATAATAGTAAGAGAGAAGAGAACACAGAAATGTTATATCATAGAGATTGGAATAAGCAGGGACAATAGAGTAACATTATATGAGAGAGAAAAGGAAGTAAAATGTGTAAGACTAAAGTATGACATAAGAAGAATGTGGGAGGTGGAGGAGGTGGAGATTATACCAATAGTTGTTGGAGCAACTGGAGTGGTGAAGAAGAGCATGACCACATACGCAAAAAAGCTACCTAACATCGTAGTTAAAGATGTGGTCATGGAAGTGATAAAGAAAAGCCTAGCAATCCTAAGACTCGTGCTAGGGAGTACCTAACAATTCTTCATGCCATAGTTCCAAGGATATGCATGGAAGTAGTCAAAACCTGGCAATACTGTAGAGGATATTATTGTTATATATATAATTAATATATATATATAATATATATATAATATATATATATATATATATATATATATATATATATTATAGAAAATAAATACATATATTATATATAAATATAAATCATATATATATATATATATTGGCAAAAATATTAACATTAATAATTATTGTTTTCATTATCATTATAATTTTATTATAAATATTATTATTATTAAATTATTATTATTATTATTATTTCTATAATCAATTATTAATTATTATTATTATTATATTATTATTATTATATTATTATTATTATTTATTATTATTATTATTATTATTATTATTATTATTATTATTATTATTATTATTATTATTATTATTATTATTATTATTATTATTATTATTATTATTATTATTATATTTATTATTATTTTATTATTATTTATACGATCGTTAACATTATCATTATCATATATCATCATCATTAATTTATTATTATTATTATTATTATTATTATTATTATTATTATTAATTATTATTATTATTATTATTATTATTATTATTATTATTATTATTATTATTATTATTATTATTATTATTATTATTATTATTATTATTATTATTATTTTTATTATTATTATTATTATTATTATTATTATTATTATTATTATTATATTATTATTATTATTATTATTATTATTATTATTATTATTATTATTATTATTATTATTAAAAAAGCTCCAAAAAAAGACACAACAGAAAATCTCTCATCTAAGCTTCTCCAGTAGAAAAATCATATCCACTCCTCAGAAAGGGTGTCCATAAGTCCGAACAGCTCTAAAGTAGGGGGCTTACAGCCATCCTGGAGGTTCAAAAGGTAAGAGTGTCGGACTTTCCTCTCAGAGTCGCTTCGTCGGATTCTCTTTCCTTTGAAGGCTAAGAAGAAAACCATTCCTGTCGAGATCATTTCTTCAGGACTTAAGAGCTTTGTTGAAGACTTGTATCTTGTTGCAATATTTCGCCTCCGAACTCGAGGCATCTTCAGGCAGAAATGAAATTTATTTGTGGGAATGGCTATTATAAATATTTTGTTAATAATTCCACAATATAATAAATCGATGTTATAGCCAAAAAAATGTAAAATTCAACATATAAAGTGACTTCACAAATATATCAAAAAAGCTCCAAAAAAAGAC
>JABUQX010003053.1:25000-32500 GCA_015478945.1 Trachelipus rathkii
AATAATAATAATAATAATAATAATAATAATAATAATAATAATAATAATAATAATAATAATAATAATAATAATAATAATAATAATAATAATAATAATAATAATAATAATAATAATAATAATAATAATAATAATAATTAATAATAATAATAATTATTTAATAATAATAAATAATTTAATAATAATAATAATAATAATAATAATAAATAATTTAATAAATTGTCATTTAATAATAATAAATAATAAAAATATAATAAATAATATAATAATAATATAATAAATAATAATAATAAAAATACTAATATAATATTAATAATAATTTTTATTAATAATAATAACTGTACGACAATTTACAAGGCGAACACGCTAATCGCTCCAAACTAGTATATTTTATTGTATCACTGCCAGACGTATGATTTTTACATGACTATAGGAGTAAGATTGGAGCGAAATTCAAAATAACTACATACATATACAAAATTAATAAGTAAACTAACAAACCCTACACACACACCACACACACACTATATATAATATATATATATAAACCTTTATATATATATATATATATATATATATATATATATATTATATATATTTATATTTTTATGAGCATATATATATATATATATATATATATATTTTATTACTATCGTCAAAATTAACGCACCACAAGGGTACGTGGCGAAGGAAGGGTAGAAAAGGTTGAAGAACGCGAAGACACTTTATTGGACAATGACAATAACATGGTGGATTCCTCCCCAGAACCGTAGGTTGATAGAGTGTGAGGCCAAGGTGCAGCCAAAGGGTCTCGCAGTAGGGTTCGGAGGTTCGGCGCTGCAAACACACAATGTTGGTACGTACGGCGACGGCCGCGGGGGGTGTTGGGTCTGTCTCAATACCGTGTATGACCCCCTCTGGCACGGATGACTGCCTGACACCATCCTGGCATGCTCTCGATGAGTGGGCGAATGTCCTGGACAGTGATTTGATCCCATACGTCGTGCAGTGCCTGTCGCAGGTCCGGGAGGGTCCGTGGAGGGGGTTGCAGCTGTCGGATCCAACGTTTCAGGATATCCCACAAATGTTCGATTGGGTTGAGGTCCGGACTATATGCTGGCCACTCCAACGCCGTAATTTGAACCATCCTAAGGTAGTCGTTCACACATTGGACCTTGTGTGGTCTTGCATTGTCATGCATTAGGATGAAAGAGTCACCGATGTAGGGAGCATATGGCACGACATATGGTTCGAGGATGTCTGTGATATACCTTACGGCTGTAAGAGTGCCTCCATCGAAGATGTGCAACTCCGTAGGCCCCGATAAAGAGATGCCTCCCCAGACCATAACCGACCCACCTCCAAACGGCGGCACCTGCAGCACATTGCATTGCGCGAACCTCTCCGTCGGTCGTCGGTATACTCTAGCACGCCTGTCCGAGGCGTACAGAGACACACTCGACTCGTCCGTAAAGAGCACCTTTGCCCAATCGTCGACCGTCCAATGGATGTGTTCTCGGGCAAATGCCAGTCGCGCCCTTCGATGTGCCGTGGTGTGCGGTGGACCTATGGCAGGCCTCCGGGGCCGGTAATTATGTTCCGCAAGGCGTCGACGCACTGTATTGTCACTCACCCTGGTGCCGTGTACCTCCGCCAGCTGTATCTGCAGATGTCGTGCCGTTGTGTGGTGCTCTCGTAATGCACGCAGACGTATAAATCGGTCTTCCACGGGTGGTGTCGTGGCCCTGGGCCTACCTTGTCCTCGCCGGCGATCATGTGTCAGGGTTTCCTGGTACCGTTGGACCACCCGTGCAATCGTTGTGTGCGCTACACCGAACCGTCGACCAAGTGCCCGGTACCCGTGTCCTTCGGCGTGGAGTGTTGTTATCTGCACGCACTGATCTCTTGACAGTTGACGCACTATCCTTTCCATGTTTATCGGAGTCGCTTCGTACGTGAATGATCCCTCGCTCGATTATACCCCCGACATAACCTACCCCCACCTCTCCCAGGTCTAGTTACGTGGTTTATGTTTTCCTAAATTTATCGCGGTGACGACCGAAATACTACAGCGAATTCTCTGCGGTGTTGTTACATAGTTACACTGATGCTGTCGTCTGTGTTGGTGTGGGGTTTCATGGGGTTAGGGGCCTTCCCGTTCCTGCGAGTGATATTTACCCTAGTGGTGCGTTATTTTTGACGAGTAATATATATATATATATATATATATATATATAATATATATAGTAAATATAAATATACGAATTATATAAATATTTATGTCTAAATAACTCGTGACTATCTATATAATAGAACAACAATAAATGGGCTAGTATAAAAAAGTGCATATATTATAAAGTTCTATATTTAAATTTGATTCTTTTATATATATATATATATATATATATATATATATAATATAATATATATTATATATATATATATTATTATATATATTATATTATAGGCCTATAGGGGGTACAACTAATAACTATTTTCGTTTTAGGGGTACGCTGTCAAAAAAGTTTACAAGGAGACCGCGCTAATTGCTCCAAACTAGTATATTTTATTGTATCACTGCCAGACGTATGATTTTTACATGACTATAGGAGTAAGATTGGAGCGAAAACGATTTCGCTCACTCTCACGCTTCTTTTATAAATAGAAATTCAAAATAACTACATACAACTGATACGAGTATGTTTATTCGATTTCTTATTATTAGATGAAACCATCGTACATTTCTTCCTTATTACAAAACAGTTTTTAAAATTTGCATTCAATTATTTATCATTGATTGAAAACATGGTGTTTTAATTAGGTGTTATAATTCAGAATTTATGCTTAATTAATGAAGGAGGAGCGGTCGCTCCATCGCTCCTATACACGAGATGCCCCTGATAATATTATATATATATATATATATATATATATATATATATATATATATATATATATATATATATATATATATATATATATATATATATTATATATTTATTTTACATTATTATATATATATTCTCACTCATGCTGTGAGTCGTCAAATCTCCATACGCCTTTGAAAAATGAAATTGCAACCGTGTTCCCTGAATCAGGAGAGGGCGATGACAGCCTTCGTAATAAGTTACTCCTCTTGGAAGATGTCTTCCGCATACCTTTCAGCCGTTAGCGTTCCTCTGCTCATGATATGCAATGCCGTGCGAGCACCCAAACAAATGCCTGCCCACACCATCACAGAATCACCTCCAAAAGGAATCCTTGGGGAGATATTGCAAGCAGAAAAGTGCTCACCTGCACGTCTCCAAATTCGCTGACGTCCATCTGGTCCATGTAGTGTGAACCTCGACTCATCTGTGAGTGTCCAATCTCCATACGCTTGTGAAAAATGAAATCGCAACCCGATGCTCCCTGATCAGGAGAGGGCCGATGACAGACCTTGTAATACGTACTCCACGTTCATTCTGTCGTCTTCTCACTGTACGCTCGGAAATGGGCACATGTCTGACCTCACGGAGCCTGTGTTGTAGCTGTACGCTTGTTTGGAAACGATCACGAAGCACTGCCAGATGGAGGAATCTGTCATCTCTCTCGGACGTCGCCCTCGGGCGACCCTGACCATGTCGTCTACGGTTGCTGCCAGTCTCCCTGAACCGACGAAGGATTCGACTGACCGTCGATTGGTTTACCCCGAGTTGCTGAGCCACCTGTCTCTGAGAATGGCCTGCTTCCGACAGTGTGATAACTCCTATGTCATGTTCCTCTTCTCTGACGATGTCTTTCCATTGTGACAGTCTTTGTCAAGCTACGACTTACAGCATAGGGTTTGTTTCGTTAGTTGGTTGGTGTCTTGCCATCTTGTTCTCCTATGAACGTACTTTCGGGATTTCGTAATTTGGTTGGTTGTCTTTATTATGCCATTTAGTTCCATACACGGTGTAGTTACATACGGTATACACTCCGAAGTTAGGTATGACCCAAATAAAACCAAACCCTAGCTCTACATTTCCAAAAATGAAAGTTTACATTATATTTACGGGTGATGCATTAAATTTGTCCGCGAGTTTATATATATATATATATATATATATATAATATATATATATCTATAAAGTACATATATATATTATATAGTAATATATATATATCATTACAAATATGAAGAATTACCTTTAAGAATGATTAGCCTTTCAAACATATTATTAAGTGACTCTAGGGATCTGTCGTTATCCGTAAGGTATTTAAGCACTTCTATTTCTAGTTCATCTTTATTTAATGACGCGGGTGATGTAGATGACAAACTCTCGTATTCAAAAAAGTCATCTGGACTGCTACCTCCAGCCAAATCCATTACTTCGTTAGGCTCTTGAGATGTATTTGCTTGAACCTCATTTCTGACAGCCACGATTAGCATTTCCTGATACTTTTTCCTATTTTCCTCGGTATTATATTCGGGGTTTATGGCGAGCCATTTGATTTTGTGGTTAGGATTAGAAATAGATGCCAGAACTGCGGTGTTGGCCGAGATATGCAAACTAAGAAACTCCCGAAATCTATTCTCGAAACCTGAAGCTAATGCTGTAAGAAGAGGATGAACATGTCTAAGTAGAGACGTATTTAAGCGATTAATTTTTTTTTTTTCAATCACTAGCAATGTTGGAAGCAAAGTTCCATAAAAACAGCTTTTATCACCCTGTAGCCTATCTAATGCAACAGCAATTGGTTGAAATACTAAAATGTACTCTTCAAGAAATTCAATTTCAATGTCTTTGAAGCATGGGAGTGGCTGGATAAAAAATGGAAAAGCAAAAGTTGAAAGACTTGGAACTTACTGGTCATTAAAGAAGCCAATCCCTTTTTTCCTCAAATTAAAAACCTGTCTGTTAATTGAACTGGTGCTACCGTGTTTAACAAGTACCATTGAAAGGTCTTTTAGCACTTTTGATCAGTGTGAGCAGGTAAGTAAATCAATCAATTGCTGTTGCATTAGATAGGCTACAGGGTGATAAAAGCTGTTTTTATGGAACTTTGCTTCCAACATTGCTAGTGATTGAAAAAAAAATTAATCGCTTAAATACGTCTCTACTTAGACATGTTCATCCTCTTCTTACAGCATTAGCTTCAGGTTTCGAGAATAGATTTCGGGAGTTTCTTAGTTTGCATATCTCGGCCAACACCGCAGTTCTGGCATCTATTTCTAATCCTAACCACAAAATCAAATGGCTCGCCATAAACCCCGAATATAATACCGAGGAAAATAGGAAAAAGTATCAGGAAATGCTAATCGTGGCTGTCAGAAATAAGGTTCAAGCAAATACATCTCAAGAGCCTAACGAAGTAATGGATTTGGCTGAAGGTAGCAGTCCAGGATGACTTTTTTTGAATACGAGAGTTTGTCATCTACATCACCCGCTTCATTAAATAAAGATGAACTAGAAATAGAAGTGCTTCTAAGTTCTAGTATATATATATCATACTTTAAAAATATATATATTTATATAATATATATATATATATATATATATATATATATATATATATATATATATATATATATATATATATATATATATATATATATATATATATATTTAATGCATCAACCGTAAATATAATGTAAACTTTCATTTTTGGAAATGTAGAGCTAGGGTTTGGTTTTATTTGGGTCATACCTAACTTCGGAGTGTATACCGTATGTAACTACACCGTGTATGGAACTAAATGGCATAATAAAGACAACCAACCAAATTACGAAATTCCGAAAGTACGTTCATAGGAGAACAAGATGGCAAGACACCAACCAACTAACGAAACAAACCCTATGCTGTAAGTCGTAGCTTGACAAAGACTGTCACAATGGAAAGACATCGTCAGAGAAGAGGAACGTGCCATAGGAGTTATCACACTGTCGGAAGCAGGCCATTCTCAGAGACAGGTGGCTCAGCACTCGGGGTAAACCAATCGACGGTCAGTCGAATCCTTCGTCGGTTCAGGGAGACTGGCAGCAACCGTAGACGACATGGTCAGGGTCGCCCGAGGGCGACGTCCGAGAGAGATGACAGATTCCTCCATCTGGCAGTGCTTCGTGATCGTTTCCAAACAAGCGTACAGCTACAACACAGGCTCCGTGAGGTCAGACATGTGCCCATTTCCGAGCGTACAGTGAGAAGACGACAGAATGAACATGGAGTACTTATTACAAGGTCTGCCATCGGCCCTCTCCTGATCAGGGAGCATCGGGTTGCGATTTCATTTTTCACAAGCGTATGGAGATTGGACACTCACAGATGAGTCGAGGTTCACACTACATGGACCAGATGGACGTCAGCGAATTTGGAGACGTGCAGGTGAGTACTTTTCTGCTTGCAATATCTCCCCAAGGATTCCTTTTGGAGGTGACTCTGTGATGGTGTGGGCAGGCATTTGTTTGGGTGCTCGCACGGGCGTACAGCTACAACACAGGCTCCGTGAGGTCAGACATGTGCCCATTTCCGAGCGTACAGTGAGAAGACGACAGAATGAACATGGAGTAACTTATTAGCAAGTCTGTCATCGGCCCATCTCCTGATCAGGGAACATCCGGGTTGCAATTTCATTTTTTCAAAGGCGTATGAGATTTGACACTCACAGATGAGTGAAGATATATATTATATATATTATATATATATATATATATATATATTATATATATATATATATATATATATATATATATATATTATATATATTATAAATATATTATATATATATATATATATATATATATATATATCAGGGGCGACTCGTGTATAGGAGCGATGGAGCGACCGCTCCTCCTTCATTAATTAAGCATAAATTCTGAATTATAACACTTAATTAAAACACCATGTTTTCAATTAATGATAAATAATTGAATGCAAATTTTAAAAACTGTTTTGTAATAAGGCAGAAACGTACGATGGTTTCATCTAATAATAAGAAATCGAATAAACATACTCGTATCAGTTGTATGTAGTTATTTTGAATTTCTATTTATAAAAGAAGCGTGAGAGCGAGCGAAATCGTTTTCGCTCCAATCTTACTCCTATAGTCATGTAAAAATCATACGTCTGGCAGTGATACAATAAAATATACTAGTTTGGAGCGATTAGCGTGTTCGCCTTGTAAATTGTCGTACAGTTAACCTCTAAAACGAAATGTTATTAGCTGTACCCCGCTATATAGGCTATAATTAATATATATATATATATATATATATATATATAATATATATATATATTATATTATATATATCTACAGAAACTGAACTTTTGAACTCACATATACACTGTTTATATTTAGTTATATATATATATATATATATATATATAAATAGGCCTATATATATATATATATTATATATATATATATATATTATATATATATTATATTTTTAATGATATTTATATATATATATTAAATTTATATTAATTATATATATATATATTACTCGTCAAAAATAACGCACCACTAGGGTAAATATCA
>JABUQX010003054.1:5000-20000 GCA_015478945.1 Trachelipus rathkii
ACCCTTCACAACTCTCCCTACTTCACAACATAACTGGATCTGCCAACTCTGTACACAACCTCCAAAAATCAACAACCTTACCACAAACAAACCAAAACACAACATAAACATTCTACAAATCAACATAAACCGGATTTACAACAAAACCAAAGAAATTGAAATTTTCCTGAGACTAAACAATATACAGACAGCAGTGATCCAAGAAGCTCACATGCCCGAAATTCTCCCAAACCTAAAGTTTTACGGATATAACACCATCCATTCACATTAAACCCTAAAAAATCATTCCCTACTAACTTTCATGCATAACTCACTTCCCCACACTAACACCACATAACACTCCTCCATTTTACTAAAAGACAACATTACAAAACTTTAATCTTTCACAATAATGATAAACAAAAAACCTCACACATCAATAAAAATGATAAACATTCCCACCACACTCTCAAACACTGCCCTAGAAACTACAAAACCAAACCTTACTGACATCACAAACCTCCTAAATCTCATAATGGGAGGTTGACTTCAAAGCTCATCCACCCTACATGGTACATCTACGCCTCAAAGAAGCAGACAATAGAGGAACACTACATCATATCTATACCGTTGAAATTTAAAACATTCTTAACAATACTAAACACGCCACATCAAAATTCCACCACAAATCACCAAACTTACACATCACCAGGTATAACACACTATGCTCACCAAACTTACCTACCAAAACTCCGCTGGTCAACACAAACCAACCTATACTCTGACCACTTCCCTAATCATCATTAAATATCAAAATTCCAATAACAATACTACCCATTTAGGGAAACAAACAAACTAACAAAAATAGATAACCAGACAAACCACCAATTATTCATGTGCACACTATACGGTAACTTCTAGCACTATCAAGATTTTTCAAATGCATTACTGTCAATCTGCATAGCTATTGAACAATGACAACTATTTTACAGCGGTTGTTCCCGATCTAAAAGGTGTCTTATGTAGACAAACGGTCATAGTTTGGCAGTGGGTGGGGTATACTAGAGCTTTCACACATGAAATGTCAGGAGAGCCCATTGAAGTCTTTTCCTACAAGTCCTGCTCTGGTTACTTCTTTAACTGAGGCAGCCCTGGGCTAGGAGAGACTGAAGAGTCTCCAATCTCCATACAACCCTTCCCACACAAGTAACAAACCCTTTATAAAAACATATGAAATGTCAGAGAACCCATGAAGTCCTTTCTCAAGTCCTGCCCTGTAAATTCTTTAACTGAGGCATGGCCCTGGGCTAGGAAGTAGGGTTGGGAAAGGAAATAAAACAGCTCTTTTTTCCACCAAAAAAAAATGTTTTTTCATGAAAAAAAACAGCCTGAAAAAACAAAACAATGTTTGTTTTCATTTTTTTTCAATAAAGTTGTGGAATTGTACATGTTTGAACAATTATAGTTATAAATTTAGCAATATGCTCTAAATTTGGACATCTTTTTTTGGTTCCAATTTTCCTAACAAGTGAAGCACCTTGAGTTTGTGTTCGAAATTTTTATGTGCGTTTTCCATATTTTTATTTATATTTCCCTGAATTTTGATATTCATAATAAATTTTGTTAATGGTTTTCATTATGTTTTCCTTACTCTGTTTCAGCTTTCAGAAACATTTTTATCATAATTATTAACAGAATTTAGAAATGCCACGTGCAGAAAAGTCGTGTGACTGGTACTTTTTTAAGGTAAATAAAAGGTAGCAAAGAACTCGCATAAAATATAACTTTTGTTGTGTACTACGTTGCAAAACTATATTTATTGCCATAAATCTAGAACTATTAGAAAATCTGAAATATTTGCCCAACTGAGAGAGATGATTAGGCTAAGGCAGCTAAGCTTAAAGAGTCCTGTTACTGCTCCTGCTCCTCATTCCCACTTGTCATTCTCAAAAACCACAATGCTTTCATACGTTACTGGAGATAGTCAGAGTTATCAGTCATACATCAAAATTAAATGTGGCTGATCATCCCGCTGAATGAGCCCAGTGATAATTAGCTTTGACAGTAGTTCAGTGCTCAACGCTAAGTGCACTGGGTCTGGGAGAGGGGACTAGTGAATTTAGGTGAATTCAAAAGTTTGATATACCAAAGCCAAAATATGTTAATTTAGTCATTCCACTCATCCTCCTTCATTTACAAATCTTGTAATATATTTTAATTCAATATTTTTATTATTTCATTTGCAAGTCACTTTTGAGTTTTGTCATTCAGACTCAATCTATATAAATATAATATATATATATATATATATACATTAATATTTAAAAGTAAATTATAAATATGATTATATGATGCAAATGTAAAATACATAGTTAAATTGAAAGTAGAAGCCTACAAACAGCAGTCTGCAGGCGTACCAACCTACTGTAAATTGTAACGAAAACAATTGATAAAATATAAGAGAAAGGTAGTTCTGCTATTTTATAAATCATAATGGAATATTTGCTTAATTTCAAGTATCCTTATATTTGAAAAATGAAAATACTCAAGTGAAATATCATATTAGCCTCTTTATATTTTTAAAAATACATTTAATGAAAAAAACGAAACAAAACAAAAAAAAAAACATGAAAAAATGTTTTTTTTCATGAAAAAAACACGATTTGAAAAATACGTTATTTTTTCCCAACCCTAGCTAGAAGGGACTGAAGAGTCTCCATATAACCCTTCCCACACAAGTAACAAACCCTTTATAAAATCATATGAAATGTCAGAGGAACCCATGAAGTCTTTCTACAAGTCCTGTCCTGTATTCTTTAACTGAGGCAGCCCTGGGCTAGGAGAGAATAGTCTCCAATCTCCATACAACCCTTGCCACCCAAGTAACAAATCCTATATAAAAACATACGTACACCAACTACAAGAAAGCTAACTCTCAAGTTTACACTGAATTTATAGAACAAAAACTATAATAATATTTCCAATTAGCTGACTTTCCATCTCTAGACCAAGCAATCCAACGCTACAATAAAACTATACTAAAAGCATAAAAAAAAAAAATCTCCCAAGGCTACCCCAAACATTATAATTCCAATTTTTCACCTGAAACTACGATCAAAATAATTAACAAAAAAGAGACTACCTTTGACAAAATGAGAGAGAGAGAGAGAGAGAGAGAGAGAGAGAGAGAGAGAGAGAGAGAGAGAGAGAGAGAGAGAGAGAGAGAGAGAAGAGAGAGAGACGAGAGAGAGGAGAGAGAGAAAGAGAAAGAGAAAGAGAAAGAGATAAAGAGAAAAGAGAAAGAGAAAGATGAGGAGCGTTAGAGATGATGAGAGAGAGAGAGATGAGAGAGAGAGAGAGGAGATGAGAGAGAGAGAGAGAAGGAGAAAGAGCAATAGAAAGAGGAATGAGAGAGAGAGAGAGCACGAAGTGAAAGAGATTTTATAATTAGATAAGAGAAGCGAAAAAAGAGAGAGAGAAGAGAGAGAGAGAGAGAGAGAGGAGAAAAAAAGAGAGAGAAAAGAGAGAGAGAGAAAAAAGAAGAGAGAAAAAAAGAGAAAGAGAGAGAGAGAGAGAGAGAGAGAGAGAGAGAGAGAGAAAGAGAAAGAGGAAAGAGAAGAGAGAGATAGAGAGATATGCGAGAGAGAGAGAGAGAGAAGAGAGAGAGAGAGATGAGAGGAGAGAGAGAGAGAGAGAGAGCGAGAGAGAGAGAAGAGAGAGAGAGAGACGAGAGAGAGAGAGAGAGAGAGAGAGAGAGAGAGAGAGAGAGAGAGGAGAGAGATGAGAGAGAGAGAGAAGAGAGAAGAGAGAGAGAGAGAGAGAGACTGAGAAGAGAGAGGAGGAGAGACACGAGAGATGAGAGGAGAGAGAGACGAGATTGAGAGAAGAGGAGAGGAGATGAGAGAGAGAGAGAGAGAGAGAGAGAGAGAGAAGAGAGAGAGAGAGAGAGAGAAGAGAGAGAGAGAGAGAGAGAGAGAGAGGAGAGAGAGAGAGAGAGAGAGAGAGAAGAGAGAAGAGAGGAGAGAGAGAGAGAGAGAGAGAGAGAGAAGAGAGAGGAGAGAGAGAGAGAGAGAGAGAGAGAGAGAGAGAGAGAGAGAGAGAGAAGAAGAGAGAGAGAGAGAGAAGAGAGATGACGAGAGAGAGAGAGAGAGAGAACTATTTTTTGAAATATGGCGTAAAGGAGGAATTTGGAGAACTGTCAATAAGTTAATTCCCAATAAAAGCTAAACATCTACGTTTACCTTATACTTATCTATGAGGTTATCTGTTCTGACTTTCTCTTCCATTTTAGTGGGTATATTTATTTAGTGTATTTTTTGTGCTAATTTGTTTTTGCTTTTTTTTTTATTATATTATTATACTTATCTGTCCTTCCGCTAGGAAGGTATATGGCTGTGTCAGGAAAGTCCTGACCTGTCAGCAGCGACTCAGCACCTGTTTACAGTCAGCCTTTATTTTTCCCACAAACCCTTCTTCTCCTGTATTTCCTTCATCGTAGGCAGCTCACATCTTCTTGGATCTTGCAGGTGACTCCTCCATCTCTTCCTTGGTCTTCCTCTGGGTCTTCTTCCATCTGGTGTGTCCACTCTCATCTCTTCTCCAACCTGTCCACCTACATCCTTTCCAATGTTCCACCCTATTGAATTCTTGCTACGCTCATCATTTTCACCAACATGTCACTGACTCTCCTTCTCTTCATATTTTTTATCCTATCTTTCTAATCTTTCCAATCATTGCTCTCAAAATCTTCGTCTCTCGTTGCCTGTATCCTACTTTCACGTCTCTTGCTAGTACTCCATTTCTGCCCATATACATAAGCGGTAGGTGCTAACAACTCCGTTCATAAATAGCTTCGTTTGACCTCCCCCACCCATATATTCGTCCTGTCAATCAAATGTACAGCATCTCCTGCTCTGCTTTTCCAAGCTTTGTTTATCCAGCACACTATTTCCACCTCAACACCCTCTGTCTCTCCTGTATATGACCCAACCGCAGAATATTCTAAAATTCTTTTATGTTTATGTTCCTCAAGATCCTCTCCAATTCAGCCCACGATCTCCACCCGATCTCCCAACCTTCCTTCCATTCTCTGCTCACCATTTAGTGCCTGCCAAATGTCTCGCATCATATTTAGCCTCTTCAAACACTGTAACTGGAGGCTCTGAATATGCTGCCTTCAAGTGAAAGGTAAAGCCTATCAAAAGGTATGCCCCCAAAATTAATGTTTAGTGACAAAGGGAACCTGACTCCTGTTCAGTTGAAGGGATGGTATGAAGGAGCCCTCTGTCTTGTAAAACACATCAAGACACATTTGGCTATATTGAAATGCAGGTGCCATCGATCTACCCAGTCCAAGATCCTCTGTGCTCCCACCTCTAAAGCTCCCTGGGCACCTAGCAGAGTAGATGAAGATGCACTTAAAATTAAATCATCAGCGTATGCCATAACCTTTGTGGAGGCAGTAATTGGCAAATCAGAGATATATAAAGCAAACAATAAAGGACTCTCTATGGGACCCCACTGATGGACAGCCTAAGTAAAGAAGCCACATCACTGACTCTGACAGATAGGTACTGTAAAATGGGGAAAAATAGGTATCATGGGGTATAATGGGTAATTTTATAATATATGTTTTTTAAAAATTGAGGTGATTAGGAACTTCAATCCAGTTTTTTTTTTTTTAGTAAAAATATTATATTTAATAATTGTATTTAATTTAAATTAAATAAATGACAAATATAACTCAAAAAAATTTCCACCTTTTCCAGAAAATAATTTTTCAGAAACTCCAAAAATAAACTAAGATCTGTATCTCGGCCAATTTTCAGTTTGGATTAAAATCTGACTAATATCATATACAAAAGTGTAAAAGTAAGAGTTTTGATGTAAATAATTGCACATATTCCTTTTAGTTCGTAAAATATTAATGGTGATTGGTTTTGGGGTAAAATGGGTAATTTGGGGTAAAATGAGTAATTTTATAATATAAGTAGCTATTTGCTTTAATAATTTAAGTGATTAGAAACTTCAAATGCAGTTTTTTATTAGAAAAAATATTATATTCAATATTTGTATTTAATTTAAACTAAATAAATGACAACTATAACAAAAAAATTTCCATAATAATACCAAGTGTTTTTTTTATTACCACTCCTATTATTATTATTTTATTACTGTATTATAGGGGAATTTTATTATTCTATTTTGTGTGATAATGTTCACTCCGTTATTAATATTATTGTTATTTATTTTATTAAGTAACCAATAGGTATATTACTGTACAACTACGGTAACAATGTACCATATAAAAGTTTTTTTTTTTTTATTATTCTATTATTATTATCTACTTATCTAGTATTACTGTTATTATTTTTATTACTTAAAAAATTTCATATTTTGATAAAAAATAATTGGTCCAAGAAGAAATTAAAATCGTTATAAGTATACACCATGTATTATTTATACCAAAATTATTTTTTTAACATCTTTAACAGTTTCATATACTTTAAATATTAAAAATAATACTGTACAATTGTAATTATCATAATTTTTTTCAGAGCTTTTAGTTTACAACCAGCTTAGCAGATCCATTTAACCCCCCATTCAATTTTTGACAACTTATTTTTCAAAATTTTCTAAAAAATATTTGTTTTACATTAAAGAAATAAAGATCGTGCAGCCCTAACATTTATTGAATGTTTTAAATTTGAGAAAAAAAAACATTTAAATATGGTTATAAGTTGATTTTAAATTTAAAAAATTAAAAAAAAAAAATTCATAATTTTAGAAAAAAATTGATTTTAACAATGGTATCCTAAGTCCCATAATTTACAAGTACCCATTTTACCCCACGCCAATTACTCATTTTACTCCAATTTTTTTTTTTGAAAATTGCATTTTTCAAAAATTTGCTAAAAATATTTTTCTTTACATTTTTTATATTTTCGTTATGCTATAACATTTGCAAAGATTTAAGTTTGAAAATAAATATTTAAACATGGGTCTAACTTCAATTTCTGATTTTTGAAACTTCAACAAAAAAAAAAAAAAATCTTCAAAAAATTACCTATTTTCCCCCATTTTACGGTAGTAGTGTGGATGGTTTGGATATCATATAGTATATTTTGACTAAGCCAAATTGGTGGGTTTTTAGTTACAGTAGTTTGACAAGCCCTAAGGTGCTTTGTGGATTTGCACAAGCATGTTTGGTTAGTGGGTGACTGGGACAGTCTTGATAGCCCATGTGGCTTCTTACTGTCTCTATATTTCTAATGTTCTAATGAGCTGTTAAAAAGCTATGAAACCATTGCAAAGGATGGCCATTGAATCTCAAACAGGCTAATTTATTATATAAGAGGCCCATATGTGAGACGGAATCAAATGCTTCCAAATCAAAAAACAAAACCAAGGTACGGTATACTGTTTATTATGAAAACCTGTATAGATAATGTGCTCTAGGGTCAGAAGACAGTCAGTGGTATCCACACCAGGCCTAAAACCATATACTGAAAGGGAGAGAGCAGAGAAAAAGATTCCAGCCACCAAACGCAATTGAGACTATACCATTCTCTCCAAGAGCTTACCATTGCAGGAAAGCAATTGAATAGCATGATAGCCCTTGGGGGTAGAGGAGTCCCTATTAGGTTTCAAAAATGGAAGGATATCTGATAACTTTCATTGTAAGGGGGGGCTAAAACCTGAGACCATCCAGCATTGTAGAGGTTCAAGAGAGTATCCTTAGAATCAGAGGAAAGATGTAGAAATTTATAATCAACAAGATCAGCCCCAGTGGCCTTTGTATCAGGGAGGGAGGACAAAGCACGATGCAATTCAGAAGCTGTAAAATTACACCCAAGGAAAGACAGTTCAAGTTCTAATTTCTTTATATTTGCAGCATGGGTTGTACTGCTGGGTAGGAAGAGTTGCTCATAATGATCAGCTAAAAACTCAGCCTTTTCCATATTATTGGGCAGGAGACCTCCATTCCAAGTGAGAGGGAATGATTGTGGGACATAATCAGTTGACATACTCTTTAATAAGGACCAAGTTCTTGAGTCTGGGGTTAGGGTTGTGAAAGAGAGCTTGGCTCTCCATTTGTTCCAGGTATCCCGTTTACATTCCAAATGAAACCTCTTTCACTGGGTTATGGACCTCCTGTGAGCAAGGCCATTTCCATTGGTAGGAAACTTTCACCAAATATTGTATGCCCTATTCTGTTTTTTAAGACATCCTCACACTCTTGGTTCCACCACAAGGCCATAGGTCTTCCATCAAATTTACTCCTGGTAAGAGGAAACAATGTAAATCCTAAAGAAATTGATACTTAAGTATCACATGGGTCAGAATCCGAAGGATCGGAAAGTGCTCTTAACATAGCAGCTCCTGACGAAGTATCTACTGCAGTAAGCGGGCAGATTCAGGAACTGATTGACGACAGAGCAGAGTTTAAGACTAAACAGAGGCAGGACCTCACGCTGCAAAAAGAGTAATATGAATTGGATAGTGGTCACAACCCAAGTGAAGTCTTCCTGCAATAATTTCAGCATGCAGGAAGAAACCACTCCCAATAACTAAATCAAGAGTAAAGGTCCTACCACTATCCACTCCACTTTCATTACTAACCCTGGAGGGGTTAATAAGGAAAAATTGCTGGAAGAGGACAAGGTGAATATAGATTTTCCAGATTTATTGCACCTCCCATGAGGGAGAACAGGTTCCCAAAGATTGTGGTGGGCATTATAATCATCCAAAATCAAAACAGGGAGTGGTAATTGATGAATATAGTGCTGAAGCTCCTGTAATGCCAAATTTCTTACCGGATTATAACAGCAGAAATGCCCAACCCATTGCAAAGGCAACTCTCACTGCCAGAACCTTGAGGACAGCTTCTGGAGCATCAATCAAAGGTATATCCTGGTAAGATGAAGAGGAATGAAGAAGGAAAGCCAAACCACCCCCCTCAACTGATTCACCCTGTCCTTCCTGAGAAAGGTATGTCCTCACTATTGGAGTGTATTTAGGCTGCCTCCAGGTTTCACATAGACCTAAAATTGTTGAAGTTATAGCAAAAATTTTTAAAGATCCCCAATTTTGGGAACAAGGATCTACAATTCCCCAAGACACATTGTGGAAAATAAGAGACTTGAAATGAAAGACATGAGATCTGAGAATATACAAGAAAGAGCTGATAGAAATGAACCACTTGCCTAATAAGATGTGAGAAATTTGGAAACTAGTGGTCCCAAAGAAGTCAAGAAGGAAGACCAACCATCCATCTGTTGGACGCAGGGAGGGGAGGTGATGCTGCTGAACATTCTGTACCCGAGGAGCCCTTATAGGACCATCATGGGATATCCCCTGAAGTTCTGAACCAGATGGACCCCGGTTGTTTGCCTGGACAATTCCACAAGGACCTAGGGAATCTAATTGGAGGATGAGGGGTGCCCCTAGTAGAGGATAGCCCAGCTGGTGGGGCTGGTGCCTGGGTCAATGGTGAGGTCACATAGTTATATGACCCATCAATGGAAGTACTGGGACGGAAGCTACACTTGCATATGACAGCTGAGAAGCTGGAGGAGGCCCTACTTGAGGAGTAGGTACCTGAGGAGCATTGGAAATATTTGTAGAATTATTGAGGGAAGGGCAAACACAAGTAAGGGGATTCAGTTCCCTTAAAACAGCTATAAGTGGTGAAAGAATCCCACCAGCTGCCACAGGAGTTTCATGAGTGATCTGTAAGATATTTACATAAACTTCACAGGATTTAGAATTAGGGAAGGATTCCCCTTTCAAAAAGTAACAATAACGGTTATTGGCCCAATTTTCATAGACATGACCCAGTGAGCATCTCGTGTAATGTGGGGAACTTTTACAGGAAACTGAACCATGACCATATTGCTAGCAGTTGAAGCAACGGTGGACTGGAAACACATACTGGGAATGACCAATGATAACTTTAGATGGAAGAGGGCCCTTGTATTTCAGGTGCAGCGTCTTTGAAAGAGAACTAAGACCCTAGTCTCATAACCTCTAACAAGGTGCTGCCTTTAAGATCATAAGAACAGATATTGATTAGATCAAATCGAAAATCCTCCTCCTCCTCTATAGGGCCTATTTTCTCATAGGAAATATGGAAAGTATGGTCCCTAGAACCACAAGCATTTAACTGGGAAGGACCCCAATTTAATAATTTCAATGAGGGGTACCTGAAGTCTATTGAAGGAAGGAATTGAGAATACAACAAGTGCCCTCCATATGTAACTTCCCAAAAGGTGATTCATTTAAGAGTGCAGTTGCTCGAGGGTTGTATAAAAATAAATTCACCATCCCTACTCTGCATGACGATTATAACCTCAGTGGAACCGAACGCATGAGGCTATGTGGCTATACTCCCATCCACCCCAGCCCTTTGCCCTACTTCACCCCTTTGGTGCACGGCTGAGACCAAAACTATCTTGCGAGACCCGCAAACTCCTCTTCCTACCTGAACAAGCAGTGATGTCCTGGGGGGGCTTTTTTTGCACAATTCTTCACCACTGTGATGGCTCCTCCATCAGCTCCTCATCAGAGAACACTGTGTTCTCCGCAATCAAGGAAAAACGGAAGGCCTAGGCCATGAAGCCCAGCTTGATGAAGAAAAAAATAAAATAAATAATGCAAAAAAAAATTAAATGAAATAGAATTTACCCATCTCAATAAAAAAAAAAAAAAAACTTAACTAGAATAATATAATACTCAAAAAAGATCATTAATGTTCAGCTACAAGGGTTAAAACTTCAACTATGCTCCAGCGAATTTGGCACAAAAAACGCACCAGGGCAAGAGGCACATGCAAAAGTCTATTACTGCATTGTAATTACGGTGATAAATATATTTATAATAATGTTTTACTATTATTTAATTTATAAGGGTTTGTACCTTTAACATC
This sequence comes from Trachelipus rathkii, assembly GCA_015478945.1. Classification (NCBI taxonomy): domain Eukaryota; kingdom Metazoa; phylum Arthropoda; class Malacostraca; order Isopoda; family Trachelipodidae; genus Trachelipus; species Trachelipus rathkii. Next base: position 15,907 of record JABUQX010003054.1, read on the forward strand.
GGCACCACTTAAGTATTTCTGTTTAAAACCTTTTACAAATATCAATCGATAAAATTCAATATAAAAAAATAGTTTGATTTGATCAGAACACATTTTACAAAAGGAAGTACACTCTTCCAAAGAATATTATCAATTCTAGCAACACTGTGCAAAAAACTCTAAGTGGCTTCGAGCATTACACAATCTAAACCAGTTTTTATTTTTGTCACTTTGTGCTATAAGCGTCCGAATAAGAAATGCTTAACCCAGTTTTAGCTATGAATTTGTGCAAAATGAATGCAATTTCTCATGTCACTTTTGTTATACAAATTAATTTATACATTTTTGTTGGTGTGGTTTTGGAATAACCAGAAATAAAAAAATAACAAAATGTTTTATATCCACAAAAAACTAGATTAACTTACTTGTGATTGGAGTTTACTGATTGGAAAAAAATTAGTTCAAAAGCTAATTTTATTGAGGAAAACCATTTATCAATTCAAACGGGTCTACCATAATGCTGTGGTGTTTGATCTAAATTTTTTTCGGAAGAATGTGCTTAAATTCAACAACAACTATAGGGAAAATAGTAACCTTAGAAGAATTTAAGGGAAATTCTTTATTGGTTTGGTGAACTATTCATTGATTTTACGATAAGAGTGACAAATACAAAAAATTCAAGCATTTCTTACATTTCATAAGCATAAATGCAAAAACAAAAACTGCTTAACACGAATTTCGGCCATAAACAATGGCGGATCAAAGTAAGTTTACTTTTATTTACAAATAATTGGAATCAGCTGTTGTGATGGAGTAAATAGTTTTGGAATAAATAAAAATAAAAAAAAAATAAATAAATGGTTTAGGTAATAGTAGCACAGAGGGGTGTCACCTCCGATTTTTATGAAAATCACAGGATATACTCTAAAAAATAATAATTTGAAAATAGTGAAAATGAAAATTCAGACGGTCTTTAGGAAAAAAAGTTATGCCCTCTCAAATTTGAAATTTCCCTTAGGATTTTCTAATAATAAATTTTTTTTTAAAAATCAACAGTATATATATATATTATAAATAGATATATATATAATAATATATTATATATATATATATATATAATATATATATATATATATATATATATAATATATATATATATACAGAAAAAAAAATAATAATGAAGCTTAAAAAAATGAAAATGATTTAAGTCTTTAGGAAAAAAAGTTACAGCCTCTCAAAGTTTAAAATTTTTCCATAGGCTTTCTTTTAAAGAAAATTAGTGGACCTCATGCTCGTTTTAGAGGCCATTCCTAGTTCTGTTATGATAAGATTTCGTTAATTCTACATAATTTTTTCTGTGCATACCTAACAAACTATAAGCCCAAAAAACATAACCTGAACTAGAGGGCCTGAAATGACACCTAACCTTGATGGATCAAAAAATGAAAAGTCTATGGCGAGTTTTAAAAAACTTTGAGAGGCTGAAACTTTTTTTTCCTAGAGATCGCTGATTTGCATTTTCACTATTCTTCATTATTATTTTTTTAAGAGTATATCCTGTGATTTTTATAAAAATTGTGGGTGACACCCCTCTACTCTACTATTACTGAATTTAATTACAAAAATAATGAAAAAAGGTTACTGTAAATGGAGTTTATCGATTTTAAAAGAAATTAGATTTGAAAAGCTAATTATTTAATGAAATATTCATCAATTCAAGCAGGCCTACCACAATGCCATCTTGTTTGTCTACATTTTTTTCATAAGAATGTGCTAAATTCGGCAAGCACAGGAAATAACCTTAGAGAATTAAGGAAATTCCTTATGTTTGGTGAACATTTCTTACGATTTTTACCTCAGGTTTGACAAAACTCAATGCAAACAAGCATTGCTACATTCGGTAAGCACACAATACAAAAATGAAAAATAGCTAAGTAAATAATTAGGATTAATTAGTAAAACCCTTTCTGTTATTTGGTCTTACACTTGATAAGAAATACTTACAAAAGTTACAAAATTTTGTGCAATAATGAACATATATTGTTATTTCCATGTTATTTGTTATAAACAATTGGAATCAGCTGTTGTGATGGAGCCCATTGATTTGGAGTAAACAGAAATAAAAACACAAATAGGCCCCCTACTACAAATAATTGATCAACTATTGTGCTGGAGTTTATCTATTTGGTAGAAATTAGATTTAAAGCCGATTTTATTGAATGAAACATTCATCAATTCAAATGGGCCTGCCACGATTCCATATTGATTGTTTACAATTTTTCATAAGAACGTGCTAAATTCGGCAAGCACAGGGAAATAGCAACCTTATAGAATTTAATAAATTCCTTACGTTTGTTGAGCATTTTTTACGATTTTGCGCTGCTTGACAAAAATAAATGCAAAACTCGACCATTTCTTACGTTTCGTAAGCACAAATACTCTTTTCAATTTATCGTGCTCTTCATCTGCTTAGACATCAGCACCTAAGCACAAATGCAAAAAAGAAAAATGGCTTTATTTTTATTTTTAATTAATGGGATGTGGTCAGAGTTGAGAGCGTGAAATTTGCAGGGTTTCCAGATGGTTGGCAAAATTTATGGCCAAAATTAGGTTCAAAAATAGCCAAATATTACTGTTTTTCCTCTCTTTCCCGGTATATACCATAGTTTATAATATACTATAAAATATGTACATACTATAGCTCCGTTTCCAGAAGCCCGACTGCAGCCCGGGCGGGCACACAGGCGTATATGCATCGTTTCCCGAATCCGTTTGCGCACTTCTACGTCACCGTAAACGTCACAGTCAGGCGCCCCCCCCCCCCATAATGGTTAAATCCTCGATTTAGGGAATTAATAAACGGGCGGGCTGCGCAAAGGATACTTTGTTTACAAACAAATTTCTTTACAAAGCATGTGGCGGAAATGGCTTGCCAAAAGTTTTTTAATATTTTAGTTAACTTTTATATTAAGGAGACTAATATATCGTATAATTTTATAAAATAGATACATATAAGTATAAGAGTATTGTTTACAATTGTCAGCTGATCCGACGGGCGTGCTCGGCCGTTTCCAGGTACTCAAATTTCCTGTTCTCTGATAGGTTAATGTAATTTTTTTCAATTCGAAGCGTTTCCGAATCGATTTTGCACACGGGCTGCACTCGGGCTTCGGGAAAAGCAGCTTATATACATAGTATAAATATAATTATAATTATATTATTTTAAAATATTTATAATACTTTAATCCAATATTACATTTTCGGACCATCTTGTGTGTATGTGGGAGTTTACTTTTCGCGGAAAAGTTGCCGCCAAAACTTAAACAAATTTAATAAGGCTTCGTACGTTCAAAAGTTTATCTATATTATCACAAACATTTTAAGCATTTACCGACTACCGTAGTAAAAAAAAATTTGAAGAAAAATATCTAATATTTTTTATAAAAATAATTTAATTACTTTATGTTCGAAAATGCCATAAAGAGGACCATGCTAATTAAAAAACGAATTTAGAAATTTGTATGTTATGAACCAATCGCCAAGTATCGTACATTTCAATGTGGGAAAATGAAGGTGTGCCTTTCTTTCGAAAAAGCCGTTAGAAATTTTGAATTTTGAAGAGCAAATCCGCAATTTGCCTGATAATTTCCCTATGAGTCATGAAAGCTTCAGCAATTTTCTCGGAATTGTCAGTTTTAAGAGGAATAGCTTCCGGACAGCGCATGAAGCGGTCAATATATGGGAAGATGTGTTAATGCCCATCAGAAGGAGGAATAGGACCGACAATGTCGACGTGTACTTTCTTAAAACGTTCTCTAAGGGAAGAAACTCCCCTAGAGGGGCTTTGGTATGCCGATGCACCTTGAAGCACTGACAAGAAAGGCATTCACACATTGGTACTAACACCGGACCACACAAAGCTGGCCGTAGCCAGCTTCTGGGAAGCCGTGATACCGAGGTGAGAATGAGAGTGAAGAGCAAGAATAACGGGTTTGCGGAAAGCAGAAAGAACGGAAGGACGGGGAGCAACAGTAGACGTGTCACAGAGAAGGTTTTTCGGAATGACGGGGAGAGAAATCCACTTGAGCTGCAGAGAAGAGTCCTGGGGAAAGAGA
>JABUQX010003054.1:25000-47500 GCA_015478945.1 Trachelipus rathkii
AGAAAATCGCTGCTCCAGAGAAGCTTGTAAAAGAGTTTAAGGGATAAAGAGAATCGCTTTCCAAAATCCCATAGGAGTTGAAACTGGCTGGTTTGATGGGTGCTGTTTTAGTCTTGTGATCCTTGGAATGTTAGTCTACTCCAATACTCTCAGCAGTTCTGTGGTCAGTGGCAAATAAAACTTGGCTTACAACGTCAGCAGTATCATGATGAACTTTCACAACTGCTAATATTCTTTTTATGTGATTCGAATACTCTAACATGTCATGTTTTCGTGACTGCAAAGCATTCACCACAAATTCCAGTAATACGGAATACTTTGCCTATAAGACCAACACAAATAATGAACTAAAACTTTGTTGCGGCACAGTGTAACTCAAAGGGAGGTTTCGATTTTGGAAGGGAAACTTTGGACATAACTTTCCTTGGATTCCATCCGATGTTTCAAATAAAAAGAAAGATGGAGTTTTTTACAACAAATTCTAAAATGTCTATTTCGGTCGTCTTTCTGTCTCTGTTGGTTTGTTTCGTATTTTCATTTGAAGGAAAACCATTTTCCAGATATTTGGAGATCAAGTCCTAAACTTTTGTCGAAATTACTTGAAACTTGAATTATACAAAAACGATTGTATTATCTAAAAGCTCAATTGTGATTTTTGATTCTGCCACAACTCTCAGCAAACCCAACTTCCAACACCATCAAAACCGTTCTCCATAAATGTTATTTTGGCGATTTTTTCTGTTCGTCCAATCAATATGGAATTTTCGGACCATGAATAACTGGGAGAGTTGAACATAGTAAGTTGAACCTTTTCTATTTAGTGAGAATTCTCATAGGACACTCGAGGTCTTTGCCTCTTATCCTATGGGATGAGTTGGAGAAGGTAAATTATTATTGGTTAAATCTCTCCATAGTTTAAGAACTGCTCCATTAAGCACAGAAGGAATCATCCTGCAACCCTAAAGATGAAACAAAATCAAACCCTTGATGAAATATTTGATACGAATTATTCAGTTTTTTTTTCTCTCTCTTTACGAGGGAAAAAATTATGTATTTAATGTTTTTTGTGCGAAATTTCCACGTTTAATTTCGAAATTCTTTTTAAATGCGACTTTAAAACTTTAGAGTTGATTATTTATTGTTAGTAATTGCAAACTAAGCCTTAGGCATTTATGCAATTATAATAATTTGTTTAAGTTGAATTTACACAAATTTGATAATTTTGTTCATTACAAATTTTATTAGTTCAACACATTTTGTAAATCAATTTTTAGCGCTAAAAATTGCCCTTTTTTCACATTCAAGTTTATTTGTGTACAAACATAGATATTTTCGAAAATTACCATAACATTAAAAAGTAGAATCGAGATTGGCTTTGAATGTTTCTTCGTTAATTTGCATGTCATGTGGGAGAAGATGTACATTAACACTGAATGACTTTTGCTCTTCAAAGATTTTTTATCTTGAATTTTGAATCTTTCAAAGAATTAGACAAACCGAAGTGACTTGATGGCAAATAAAATTTGATTAAGACTTTTAAAGATATTAAATAGAGATAAAAAGTATAAAAACTAAGAGTTAACATGTAACTGCTAAGCTGATCAAATGAAGACTTGCATCATCATTCATTGTAAAATTAGATAATTTTTTTTTTTAAATATTATTATTGTTCTTTTTTCAAACTATTTTCATTTTGTTTAAATTTCAATTAAAAGAATTATTTTTACAAGTACTTCAGTAATAGAATTGGAGATATTTGAAGTGATTACTAAAAAAGTTAAGCTATATGAAGAGAATTACCTCTCGACTTGCGAGTGTCATGTTGTTCTATTTTTTAAGTTTGTGTATAAAAAGTGGTAATAATTTAAAGATTATAACTAATAGCGTTGTAAATAAAAAGGATGTAAATTAAAATTCACTGACGGGGTCAGCATGCCTTTATTTATCGTTCATTTTAAATTTCATAATTAAATTACTTCTAAAGTTTTTAAAGTTTTACATTCAATAGAAAATATTGATTATTTTATTATTATACGATGTTAAAATTAGTTTCAACCATTTACACAAACATTCACAAGTCTGCTTCCTGGTCAATTCTTTAATTTCAAATATTTCTCTGATTTTCTGCAGGAGTCTTCCGTCTTTCATTCCGAACCATCAAAGCACAAAATCGAGTCCAAAGTCATTCCAATATTCTGCTGAAAGAATTCCTTACAACCTCTATCAGTCTCTCTGCTTCAATAGGCTACGGTTACAGTTGAGGAGTATTCAGACTCTGATGGATTCTTTATTTTATTCTAACATTACTTTACCTCTTCATTAATTATATTGTTTACTTGCTTCATATTTCTATGTTTATTAAATATGTGTCTTTTTAAATCACTTTTATAATTACATCCATAGCTGCACTCAGAACATTTAAACAACTTTAACTTTCGATGCTTTACAATGTGTTGTTTTAAGTGTCCTTTCCCATTGCATTCATAGCTGCACTCAGAACAATTAAATAACTTTATATTTTCATGATTTAGCAAGTGGATTATTAAGCTTCCTTTCCGATTACATTCGTAGCTGCACTCAGAACATTTAAATAACTTAACATTTCGATGTTTTAGCATGTGTCGTTTAAAGTGGTCTTTCCGATTACATTCATAACTGCAATCAGAACATTTAAATAACTTTATATTTTCATGATTTAGCAAATGGGCTTTTAAACTTCTTTTATGATTACATTCATAGCTGCACTCCGAACATTTAAACAATTTTTCATTGCTGTGAATTAGCAAATGCCTCTTTAGCCTCGATTTTAAACTACATTCATAATTGCAATAGTCACATTTAAACTTTCTTTTATTGTGTATTTTTAAATGGTTTTTCAACTCATCTTTGCTTTTAAAACTAAAATTACAAAATCTGCAACTAAACTTTCCCAGATGACTTCTTTTAGTGGTTTGATCAAGCGTTACTGACGTTTGAGGTCTCCTTCTTGAACTACTTTTCATTTTGGAATCATTTTCTTCTTCACCAGCATCACCGAGGAGTCTCTGTACAAAACAATAACAAAAAAATTATAATATTTATGCATCATAAAGTTTATATATTTTATTAAGCATGCGTATGATATAAATTACTCTTTAATTATATTTTATTTAATTTTAAACATTACCCAATACCGAAATTTAAATTTACGTCTACCACTACAATTATTATTATTATTATATTATTATTATTATTATTATTATTATTATTATTATTGATTAAAAGTTGCCCCTCGCGCGTACGGTGTGGGAAAATTCTGCCCACATTTTTTTTTTTTTTTAAATTTTCAAAGTTTTTTCTGCTTCAATTTCTTTTCCCCATGGTTATCCGCAGAAAGAATGTTGAAAAAAATACTCTGAAATTAGTGTAAAAAAAATATTGAAAAACTAATGAAGTTAAACCGATATATTAAGTGGGGCAAAAATTTGCCCACACCGTAACAGTGCGCGCGATCCTTAAAAATTGGTAAATAATATATAAACATATTATGCTAGAAAACGACCAGACAACTGCAAAAGTCCAATAATATTTTCTATATGATCAATAACATATCAAAATAAGAAATTCGCCGTAAAAATATGGTGTGGGCAAAATTTGCCCACACCGTACGTACGCGTAACACGTGGGCAAATTTTGACCACTCTTTAAAAATTTTCTTTATACACTTAGTACTTTATACACAAATATTAGTATTTTAACCTAATTCAGTACAGTAGCTTCAAAAATTAATCTAAAATGTACTAATGTTTAAAAAAACAAAATAAAATTGTTAAAAAAATACCTCCCCCCACTTACATATAAATTTTTTTTTTTGAGTCCTTTGGGCTATATTGCGGTACAGTATTGTTTTTAGTACTAATCTAGGAATATATCTATCAAATTTGAAGAGATTTCGCTGTATAGTTTTTTTTTTTTTTACAGCCAATCTTATAGTTGCCAATGGAAATAAAAGAAAAAAACATCCATTTTTAAAATAAAAATTAAAATAATAATAATAATAAACATTAAGTAACAAAAATTGGCTAGATCAACTGCAAAAGGTCCAATACATATTATCTATATGAAAATAGTTGTCAAAATGAAGAAATTCACCGTAAAATATGGTGTGGGCAAATTTTGCCCACACCGCGCGTGCGCGTAGGCCAAAGCCCTTCGCACGCGCGAGGGTTAATTAAAACTTAATAAACTAAAACACTAGCTTATATTTTAATCACGTTTTGAAAAAAATATTGTTGAAGCAATTAAGAATCACACCCAATTCAGTTAATTTTCCCTTTTGTAAATATAAGGATCGTTAGAATAAGATAGGATCCAACGATTATTCTTTCCTTTGATATTAACAAAATAAGCAAATTAACTAATTGGTTCTTCTAGGAATGGTCCAAATTTTATTAATAATAACTGGTACTAATACACCAATGTCTCCAATGTCTTTTAACAAATATAACTTTTTATTTTTCCTATTATTATTATTAAGTGCTAACTTAAATTATTATTTTACTTTACATCAATTTAACAAAATTTATTCCCAAATGGTTTATTTGTCAGAGTGATTCCTTCATTATTGGTTTCAATTTGAAAGACGACCCAACCTGACCTGACCCACTCAACAGCAAATACTTTATGATAGAAAGGTGGCCTTGGAGCAACCCATCTTTGATCTTTCTCGTATCTCAATTGGGAAAAAACAAGGTGGTTTTCAATGCCTTCAAAACTCCCACTTCCTTCATACTCAGGATAATCTCTCTCTCTCTCTCTCTCTCCATCTTTGATCTTTCTCGTATCTCTAATTGGGGCAAAGAAAACATGGTTGTTTTCAATGCCTCAAAAAACCCACTTCCTTCATACTCATCATAATCTCTCTCTCTCTCTCTCATCTTTGATCTTTCTCGTATATCTAATTGGGGCAAAGAAAACATGGTTGTTTTCAATGCCTCAAAAACCCACTTCCTTCATACTCAGCATAATCTCTCTCCCTCTCTCATCTCGCTCTCTCTGTATCTCTAATTGGGGCAAAGAAAACATGGTTGTTTTCAATGCCTCAAAAACCCACTTCCTTCATACTCAGCATAATCTCTCTCTCTCTCTCTCTCTCTCTCTCTCTCTCTCTCTAGTTGGGGCAAAAAAAACATGTTTTTTTCAAATCCCTCAAAAAACCCACTTCCTTCATACTCACAGCATAATCTCTCTCTCTCATCATCTTGATCTTCTCGATATTCTCTTATGGGGCCAAAGAAAAACATGTTGTTTTCAATGCCTCAAAATCCCACTTCCTTCATACTACATCCATAATCTCTCTTCTCTTCTCATCTGATCTTTCTCTATCTCATAATTGGGCAAAGAAAACCATGGTTGTTTCAATGCCTCAAAAAAACCAATTCCTTCATACTCAGCATAATCTCTCTCTTTCCCATCTTTGATCTTTAATTATTATTCTCATTGAGCAAAAAACATGGTTGTTTCAATGCCTCAAAAACCCACTTAATTCATATACTCAGCATAATCTCTCTCTCTCTCTAATCGGGGCAAAGAAAACATTGTGTTCAATGCCTCAAAAACCCACTTCCTCATACTCAGCATAATCTTCTCTCTCCTCTCTCTCTCTTCTCTCTCTCTCCTCCTCCTCTACTCTCTCTCTCTCCTCTCATTTTTCTTCTCGTATCTCTAATTGGGGCAAAGAAAAACATGGTTGTTCAATGCCTCAAAAACACCACTTCCTTCAACTCAGGCCAAATCTCTCTCTAATGGGCAAAAAAACATGGTTGTTTTCAATCACTCAAAAACCCACTTCGTGGAGTCTAGACCAATCTCTCCTCTTCTCTTTCCCTCCCTCTTTGATTTTCATCGTATCTCTATTGGGCAAGAAAACATGGTGTTTTCAATGCTCAAAATCCCACTCCTCATACTCAGCATTAATCTCTCTCTCTCTAAATGGGCAAGAAAACATGGTTTTTAATGCCTCAAAAACCCACTTCCCTCATACTCAGCATAATCTCTCTCTCTTTAATTGGGGAAAAAAACATGGTTGTTTCAATGCCTCAAAAACCCACCTCCTCATACTCAGCATAATCTCTCCTCTCTCCCAAGAATACATTTCTCGCAACTCTAACTGGGGCAAAGAAACATGGTTTTTCCAATGCTCAAAAACCCACTTCTTTCATACTCAGTATAATCTCTCTCTCCTTATAAAAGAAAAACATGGTTTTTTCAATGCCTCAAAACCCACTTCCTTCATACTCAGCATAATCTGTATTCGTAATTGACAAAAAAAAAACATGGTTGTTTTCAATACCTAAAAACCCACTCCCTTCATACTCAGCATAATCTCTCTCTCCTCTCTCTCTCTCTCTCCTCTCTCTCCTCTCTCTCTCTCTCCTCCTCTCCTCTCTCTCTCTCCTTATCGATTACAAAGGCACAACAGCTCTTCTCACACTCGAGTGTAGGACCTCCACCTTTGAGAAAAGCTCATGCAACTCCACACTCTCTCATTCACTCTCCGTCAACCTCTCTGACCCCCGACTTAACCGCTCTTCTCATCCTCACGAGAATGAGCTCACACTAATAAAGACTAGAACAACCTATCACGACTGTGCACACTTCAAACGCGTGTGATCGAGTCATGTTGCCATTAATTTTCATAATGAATTAGTTTTTCTCCAGCTCTTGACATCATGTAGGTCTCTGCCCTTTACCACAGAAGATCTTTATATAAAAAAAATGAATAAAAAGCATAAGGAAAATAACAAGTTCGAACAAGATCAAAAGTTCAAATGAGAAAAATGGTTCCGGAGAAAAGAATAAATACCAAAAGGGAAAATTGTTGAATAATGTATACAATAATAAAATCTAATCAAAAAACTTTTATTTTGACAAACAAGACAAAGACCTGTCTTCAGTTAAAGCGGTAGCTTGTAGAATAAGTTTTTGAGAATCAAAGGGAATGATGGGCGTAAGGACCATTCCCGCCTTCTTAGTATTAACATTAGACAGCGAAGAAATCCCTTGCATAGCGCATGTGGTAATGAACCAGACTCGATGGCAAAGGGCCTGGGTTGAATTTCTTTAGAGAAACTCTACAAAGGTTTCCGTCCTCGCTAAGGACAAAAGACTGAGATGTGCAGAATGAGTGGGAAGAAGAGGAACAAGAATTTTTTTTTCATTTTTCTATGGAGAATTTTTGGTAGGACAGAAATTGCAAAATTCTGCGGTCATTTAGCAGCATAGAACTCCCTAATTTTATGAAGATTAAATCCATGTGAGCAATGAGCAAAAACAGTCAGAGTTACTGGCAAGCAGGAATTGGATGAAAAATTTGTACAAATACAAGTTACGCTAAAATAAACCTAACCAAAATGCATAATTAATAATAATAATAATAATAGATAATAATAATTAATAATAATAATAATAAAATAATAATAATAATAAAATAATAATAATAATTAATATAATAATAATAATAATAATTTTTTTTTAGTGAGAAATATCTCCACAGCACACAAGAATGCGGCTATACCGTGTTAGTAAACTAAGGACAAGGAAATCGCTAACGGAACGAAAGAGGAACAAGGCTGAGGTGTTAGATCTATACAAGTTGTTCACTCAAAGAAGGCAAAAAATGCCGATCAACTACGAAAATAGATGATTCCGATAAATGTTTACAAGACGGTGAAGAGGAAATAGTTAGCACATAGGAAAGAACTCGCTTCTAAGGTCAGATGGCAACGCAATCCAACAAAGAGTATGAACGAAGGAGAGGACAACTGAGACAAAAAATGGCAGGTCGGGGATTCACCAGCACATAAGAAATCCATGAGGAATATGTATGACCGACGCAATCAAGCCAGGACCACCCCAGAGGGCGACTCCTCCTACTAGATGAAGCCACGGCCAAACGTCGTTGAAATCGAAGTTGCCTACGAGCATCCCTCCGCCCAATCATGTTTGCCAGCCTGAGAGGATACTCCGACGTATAATGGTGGAGAAGTCTGGAGCACGGAAATGACCCAGGCGCACAGCAGAAGGTATTGGGTGTTTGACACCGTGTACGTTGCCGCGTGTTTGGCCTCCTTATCGGCTTGTTCACTTCCAGGAACACCCACATGGGAAAGGACTCAACAGAACTCAATGCTGTACTTCTTCACAGGCACAAACAGAGGGACTGTTGAAAGGCACAGACCAAAGGGTTACGGTTGGCCGGTAAGGCAACGACTGGAGAGCGCTCCGAGAATCGAAAAAGATGGTATAATTACCACCACGGACGAAGGTACTGATACTGTTCAACACCATGGACATTGCTATCAGTTCAGCCGAAAAAAAAACAGACGAATATGTGGAATGTGGGAGACAGGATGCCGGAAACACGCTGAGAGCTCCCACCACTTCTCTCCGATCTTGGAACCATCCCGGTGTAAACCCTTAACAGAGTCCGCTATGACCTCGCATTGGACACAAAAGAATCCCTCGACTCATTCGTGTGACTACCGACTTCTCAAAACTGAATTCCCAAAGCAAACAACAGGAGGCGGATAAACCCACTGTGAATGGGTAGAGGTAAAATCATAGTGCAAGACCGCTCGCAAGAGGAAGGCGAGAAACGAAGATGGAATCCCCCAGCAAACGCACACAGGAAATGCAGCTATATTGTGTTAGAAAACTTGAATAAGTAACAAGAACTTGAATAAGGAGCACATGAACTGCTCTCTCCGCAGGGACAAGGGGCATCACCCCTTCCTCCACCTCCAGGCTCACCCTCAGAGAAGATCAAAATTCTCCTGTCGCTAACCTCAGACCTTCTTTCCAAATTGGGTCAAGAAGACAGGTATGACTGGAAGGTCTGCCCATAGATGGCACAACCTTAGTCCAGCCTGGCCCATACCAGCATGATATAGAGATCGAGCATACTCTTTCTGTCTGCACTCCAAGTCTTAGAGGTGAGGTCCCATAATAGATCCAACAAATGATGGCAGCTAGTTCTGATAATTATGTGAGGGAGGTACATAAGGGGCTCATCGACCAAGAGACCCAAGCATCTCACTGTAAACTCCACACAGATGAAATAATCATGTATTGTTAAGGAAAGGAAGCGACCCCATCAGACCACCACATAAGAATTTTTCCTGAGCAGCATGGTTTTTGTTTTTGATGTAGAAGTGAAAATACACTTACTACACCATGTTAATGGGAAGCTGACACTCGATACAAGGAAGCTTAGCCCCAGTGACAAACAAGAATCGTCAACATAGTGGACAGCGCACCGAGTCTTGAGAATCAACACCATTAAACCATAGCGAAAAAGCACACACCTCCAGTTACAACTGCCCTGCGGCACCCCCTTCGTCCAGGAAAAACGCCTCGACAGCGTGGTACCACAACGACTAAACGAACGATCCGACATCAATAGCTGAAGGAAGAGGGGAAGTTGCCCCTAAGTCCAGGAGTGGAGGCGCTCCGCAAAAACCCCCAACCTCCACGTGCTATCATACGCCTTTTCGATGTCAAAGAAGACGGCCAATGTCATTTTGTTGGAAATGACTCACGAGTGTTGTGATCCCACCGAAGGAGAGAAATCCTGGGGTCGAGCGATGCTACGAACCAAATTGTAGTCGGAAAAGTACATGGAGTTGCTCCAAGAACGTGGGAGCAATACGGGAAGCCACCAATCTCTCCCCATGAGCTTTACATGTATTGCACTCAAGAAAATAGGCGATGTTATCGGAAGAAAAGTCGATCCTTCCCAGGTTGCGAATGGGACAATATAATGCCAGTAGACAGTAGAACATTGGAGGATCTTATGTCACAGTTCGGGGGAGAAACTTCCACAGTCGAGACTGTCTGTGAGACGACAATATTTCTGGAGGTGACAAATATGCACTTGAAATTGAAACATCTTCTCGAAGGCACATAGGTCCGAACCGAGTGCATAGGAAAACCAAGTTTTACCTTGGATGAAAGGAAAGAGAAGGGAAGTAACAGACGAGGGTTCGTCGTAATGGTTCTCCTTACGATGGGGGACCTATAAGCACGTTGTGTTTCTGTAAACGAATGAGATGTCAATCGAAGCATCGCAAACAAACTCCGGCGCATATATGAGTACCCTTCGACGTTTGACGAACATCATTCAGTTTGAAATATGGGAATCTTCCCCAAATTTGATAGGAAGCAAGTACGTTGCTCTGGTTACAAGAGGCAGCACGAACCAAGAGCGTTCCTCATCGGCGTAGCCTGTGGCTCAGTATTTGAAGAGCAGCTTCCAAAGCAATCACTACCTCGCCACCGAAGTCTGTGGACGAGATGACGTCGAATGTAAATAAAAATAAAACTGCTAGAATCAAGGACCCGGGACCCTGGAGGGTCGGAGAAACTATCGTCGAGTTTTAATCTGACATTTAGAATGAACTCCGCTACGCAGGGGCTCTTAGATGCATAATGATAAATAAGGAAAAGAGACAAGTATTCTGAGACCACAACAGCCTCATCTGGTCTAGACGGTAGTCCTTGAAAAAGGACCGGAATTGAGGGCGATAGGGGTGGGGGGTGGAATACCAATCATTTCATCAACAAGGGCATCAAAGCCCCTAGTGGTCGTGGTCGCAGGCCTTTAAACGGCCAGGCTGAGACAGGCTTGGGGAAACCCGTCAGATTGATTTGCCGCCTTTCTGGACAAAAACGTTAAACTTTTTAACTTTTCCTCAAGAAAAAAGAAAAATACTCCTGCCAAACATCTGCACCGCAATTAATGAACACAAATTCAATAACACAAATGATAATGGAAACATTAAATCCCGGAGCGTAACCGCGCCCACCACAGACCAGAGCATAACGACTCCCCCCTCAGAACCACCCGCTATAGGGGCAGGGTGGGCCTCAGGAAAGCCCCAAGAAAACCTCTCCATCCCAAAAGATGGAAAATAGAGCCGTGCGCCCACACGGATAAGAACGGAAGCCAAATTATGCGCCCAAGGCAGGACAGCCTCCCACACTTAGGGCAAGGTCTGGGACCCCACAATATGGCGCGCTAGAGAAAAAAGGCAGAAAAAACTCGGTTTTTAACTTACCCCACCCACGTAGAAGGAGGCAAGATGAGTCATAAACAAGACGACAATCTATCAGTCCGTAGCCACCAGGAAAGCAGGGGAATGGGGAAACTCTCAGAAGAAAATCAGGTAGGAACCGTGCTACATCCAGGGAGCGGAGAACAGCGAGAGGCGTACGACAAGATGAAGCAACACGAAGAAACCTATCTATCACAGGAAGAACCACAACGGAACAAAAATGAAAACTAAACATCAATATAATAACCTCACTAATTAAATACCCGAATAATAATGAACGCCTCCATCACCGCAGAACACGCAAGTACAATCCGACTCCCTTATAAACGACGCTGCGTCAAAAATCCCTCCGCGTAGCAATTGAAGTTTATCTACCGGGGGCAAAAATAAAACTGACTACGAACATGTTGGTGCCTGTTTTGGGATAGCCACCCCTTAAAGTCAATTTCCTCGTGGTCCCCACAGTATCCCTCCAAAAAAGGGATCCACAAGCCACGTTAAAAAGTTACAGAACAATAATAATAAATAATATATATAATACTAAAACATAATAACAATAATAATAATCAAACATAATAATAAATAACTAAATAGATTATAAATAATACAAAATAATATTGAAAATAATTAATAATAATAATAATAATAATAATAATAATAATAATAATAATAATAATAATAATAATAATAATATTTATCAAACCTTTCTGGAAGACATTCTCTTCAAGTCTAAAATTTCGAAAATCTTAAACGTATCTACCTATGCCCTAAGTCTAAACGAAAAGGAAAAATTTATTAAAACTTGGGTAAAACTTAAAACTTAAGTATAAAGAAAACATGATAAACAAATTGAAGTTGAAAAACTTTATACTAACAAAATACTTTGAAATAAAGAACAATTATATATTAGCAATGAAGACGATTTTAAAACTAAACTGAAAACCTTTGGATCACATTTTTTAAAGAACCTTTAAACAACAAATTAAAAGATGCTAATTCATCCCTTAAGCATAACAACGACAATGTTATACAAAGACCTGATAAGGGAGGCGGAATAATAGTCATGAATAAAGATTACATTGAAAAGAAAACCATTATTAGTGATAAAACAAATTTCACCCCAGAAGTTAAAAAAAGACTACTAATAGTCATGCTAGGAAGATCACGGACATTAACATTAAACAAAAAAAAAAGAAAAAAAAATTGAATCAAAAAGCAATGAACATCTATCTCTATGGCCTCCCAAAGGTTCACAAAGCCATGAAGACCCACTCTTAAGATCAGGGCTGCGGAGCCGGAATCTTTGAGGGCCTGGAGCCAGAGCCAAAATTTTAGGGGGCCTGGAGTCGGAGCCGCAAAAAAAGACAATGCTCCGGCAAATACAAAATTAAGTAATTATTATTTTTATTACATTATATATTGATTATTTTTTGTTATTTGAGTGAGAGTGATGAAGAAAATGATAAAAAGAAATTGAGTTTCGATGCTTGGAGAAAAAAGTATGGGTATGAGAGCAGTGAGTGAAGATGAAGATAGTAGGAGCGGAAATGAAAGAGAAGAAAACAAGAAGACTATTGACGTTGACGCCGAGAAAGAAGTGTAAAAGTGGTATTTAGTTTAGTTTTGGGTGAGTGTTAGAGTGTTGTGAGGAAAGGAATGAGTAGGGTAGTAGTGTTCGCGGGAAGAGAGAGAGAGAAATGGATGAAAAAGAGAGGGAGAGAAAGGTATAAGATTGATTATTTTTTGTTATTTCAGGTCTGGTTGCTGAAGAGGCAAATGAATTCAACTGGAAAGGATGAACGTTCCTAAGTTTTGTTACTTAGTGCGCCTGACCAAAGTCAAGCAGATTATAATTTAGTATAGCATTTAAGTTATGTCTTTTGTTTTATGTAATGATGATATGTTATGGTTCTCCTTTCTCTTTCAGTGAAATCCTAATATCTAAGTAATAGTAACAATGATATAATTAGATGAGTAAAGTGTGTATTGATGTTCATAAGTAATAAGAAGACGAAAGATTCCTGAGAATGCAAACCAACACCAGACCAGATGATTCAAAATAACAACTATTTTTGGGTGATTAACAAAGTGGTCATTATTGCGAGTAGGGATTTAACTTGTTGGTGCTTATTTGGAGAAGCACAAATACTGTTTACTTTGCGATCATAAAGTGGGCAGTATATGATAATATAATGAAATTTAGATAAATGAGTTAATCCTATATCTTCTGATTCATTCTTGGAAAAATACACGATTGTCTTAACTAATAAAAGTTAATATACGTTTATTATATATTCACTTAAAAAAAGATCGCATTCAGATTCAACATCTAAGAATAAATGAGTAAGTTCCTTATAGTATTTATTTTGTATTTAGGTATTTATATTAGAGCCTGCTATCACCTTTTTACCTTTAAAATCCTCTCTCGCTCAATCACACCTCCGACACCATACCAATTCAAAGAGCCAGTCACCAAGGAAATTAGTGACCAAAACTCTGCATGCACACTCTCCTCTACTAATCTTTATCCGATCAAAACTGTGACTTTAACCTTTTTCATTAATTTCTTCAACAATTGTGGTCTCAGCGTCATAAATTCTAAAAAATTAATAATAATAATATATAAAATATATAAAATAATAAAAATAATAATAATAATATAAATAATAATAATAATAATAATAATAATAATATAATTTCAATTCAAAAGATTATTCGTAAGAAAAATACATTATCTACTACATAGTCAGTATTTACAATCATTATAACAAATATTATAATAAATAAAATAATTTCCCTAGTATCTGAAATGGTCTACTAATTGCAACACCACAATGTATCAGTCTCCTTGAACCCGAAAATAATAATAAAACTAATAATATAATAATAATAATAATAATAATAATAATAAAATAATAATAAAATAAATATATAATAATACATATAAAATTAGACACAAATTATACTTAATCCATAATCACTACAACATTTTGAATCACCAACAAGAAAATTTTGACCAAACGTCGCAAGAATCTCTTAACCCATTCAAAACGTGACACTAAAATATTCATAACATTCCTCAACAAGAAAAACATTTCATCAGGGTCTATAAATTATGAAGAAAAATTTATAATAAAATTAATAAATTTAGACAAAAATAGGGATTGAAGTACAACAAGTAAAACTGAACCAATACTGAGCAGCAAAACGAAGGAGTCTGTATTAGGAATGGTCAAGATACGTGAAATTGCTAAGAGAATAAGCAATAAGTTCAGCAGTGAATACTGAGGCATGGAAGGGGAGCGTGTGTGGCAGTGCAATCAGGAAAACCCGCAGCAACACCCACACTACCCTTCGATTTGGACCAATCAGTGAAAACTGGCACATAGATAATATGGACAGTAAAGTGAGATGGGGCTGTAAGTCGAGAGAGCGTAGGTATTCTGCCTTAAGGTGACGAATATGTGGGAGATGGGCGAGGTTTTCACTGAAAATGAGACCCAAAATCCTGAGTTTGCTTAGCCAGAATCGGCGACCAATAAAGGGTGAGAGAAGGAGGGGGAAATCATACATTCCCCACTGACCCCTTTTCCGAAATAGGACAGAGCTGGTCTTAGTCGGGGAGAAACGGAAGCCGCGACAGTCCTCCATTCCGTGGTGCCATTAATTGAAGATTTAAGTTGTTCTATGCACGGAGGTTTGGCACCTACTACATAGAGGGCGAGATCATCCACGTAAAGGGAGCATTTGACGGATGGAGGAACAGTAGATACCACATCATTAAAATCCACTGCAAAGAGGACACTCAGTACACTGCCCTGTGGCACACCCTCATCCAAGACGAAGTGTCTGGAGAGGGTCGTGCCACACCATACTTGAATTTATCTGTGCACTATGAGGGATTGAAGAAATAGGGGGGAGTAGCTCGCGTAAGCCCAATGAATGGAGCCTCACTAAAATGCCATTCCTCCAAGCAGTATAATAAGCCTTCTCAAGATCGAAAAACACTGTCAGGGCCAAGTTGTTGTTGGGGAATGCTTTGAGGACATCATGGTCTAAGCGAAGAAGATGGTCGGTCGTTGAACGGTGCTTGTGGAAGCCAAACTGAAAAGGGACAATGCGTGAAGACTCTCTAGGGTTGGGAGAAGGCGTGATGCAACCATTTTCTCCATCAGCTTGCAAGTGTGGCAAGTCAGAGAAATAAGTCTCTGATTATCAACAGCGCGGGGGTTTAATCCCGGTTTCGGGATAGGAACAACATAAGAGGTAGACCAGGCCGAGGAAAAGGAACTTTCTACCCATATGTGATTGTACAAACAGTAGAAAAACCCGAGCCGAAGAGCTGCTGTGGCGGATCATTTGATAAGAAATACCGTCCGGTCCAAGGGCGCCGTCTATGCAGACAGAAAGAGTAGTTGTGAATTTAGCCAGTGTGAATAAGTGATTGTATTGGAGGTTCACACCCAGCACCACCGAGAAGTCCGGTTGTTGAGAGGAGGCTCGAATATGTTGAAAAGCACCCGTGAATCGGTAGGCACTAGAGGTGTTGGAAAAATTATAACCAAGAGGCGGTAATATGTATCGGGGATTGAGAGGCCAAACTGGAGAATTGGGGTGGAAGAATCAGGTCTCCTTGAAATTTTCCGAACCACTTTCCAAACCGAAGACAATGGGGTTGAGAAGCTGATAGTAGAAGCATAAGAACGCAAGTACTGCTTCCTGGTCCGTCGATTTAAACAACGGAACCTAGCTGCAGCCGCCTTGAATAGTATCAAGATAGCGTTATTAGGAGCTCGTTTGTACAGTTTATAGAGCCTCTTTTCTTAATTTGTAAAAGCGCACTCTGGGGACGACCAAGGCACAGCAGACTTCTTAAGAGCTGTAGAACGGGGGATGCAGGATTCCGCAGCGTTGAGAATAGTCCAAATAGAAATCAAATGCCCGAGTTACGGAAGGGAATCGTTCCATGGAGGGAAACAGCAGTGGATGAACAGAACGACGATCAATCCGCCCGATCGTAGCGCCAACTGGAGAATGATTCCAAGGTTGGGCTTTGTGCGAGCTGCCTTAATAAGATGGGATAATGGTCACTGGCACAAAGTTCGTCACAGCGAGAAGAAGAAAACTAGTTAAGGATGACATGTGAACATGAGATGTCAATGCAAGAGGAAGTAAGCATATCGAAACGTTCGTAGGTGGGAACAGCCCAGTAAAAATTGGTCCAAAACCTCCACCAGGGAGGTGGCACCCGGGAAGATAGTCACTACCGCGCATGGGGTGATGAAGGTTAAAGTCACAAAGTAGCACGACGGGGACTGAAGCTGCCGGAGAAGCCGTTCTAGGTCCGATTTGGAATATGTGCAATTTGGAGCTAGGCAAATTGAACAAACTGTACAGACTAAGTTCCTAGGGCATATGAAGTCGAGTTGCAATGATAAGGTGTGTTTGAAGGGGAATCAGCGAGTGCGCGATATTTTTGTCAACGAGGATGGCTGAACAACCCCTATTAGAAAATCCGCTGTGCACAGACTTTGAAGGCGAGCCATACGCAGAAGGTGGATGAAAGGGACGCCCGTGAAGCTGGAGTTCCTGCATGAATATACATGGAGGGTTATAAACGGATGAGGAATCAATTTTTCAAAATTCGGATAATAACCACGGAAATTCCATTGTAGGAAGAGTACCATCGAAATATATTTAGGGTGGAAAGCGATCGGAGATGATCATCTCTATGTGGTTCATATCGTCGATCGGAGAAACATGTGAACAAGAATGTTTGCGACGGTCCCGGTGTACCAGGCGAGTGGGAGCAGTGTATCCCGGGGCTAGTGGGAAGTCATAGAGGAGGGAAATGGGTATAGAAACCAAAGGGGCAACAGAACCCAGGGACGAAAGAGGACTGAGTACGGGAGACCATGAAAGCCACTGCAGGAGAAACGAAACCGGCGATGTCCAGGGGCGTAACTGCGATATTGTGATTGGGCAGTGCACTACAATCAAGGCCGGATATCTGCGAATCTTTCCGAGAATCTTCCCGATCCTTTGGGGACAAGGAGTTGCGGACCCCCGGAGTTAGGAGATGTAGAGGAATGAGAATCAATTGAAACCTTCATACAAGAATCCAAACAGAATTCTGAGTCACTGGAAGGAGTGATGAGTGGCGGGGCCACTGTAGCGTTTATCTCCTGAAACATCAAGGGATCGATGTTGAGTACCATCTCGTTGCGGGAGAGCGCATAACAACGGGCACGTTTTGAAGAAATAGAGGGGGCGGCAGAGGACGGTTTGGCAGTAGAACTTTTCAAGAAGTCTGAAGCTTGATACGGAAGAGATAAGGGTGGTTGACGAGATGAAGGTCCTCCCTCATGGAAGGGGAGACTAGTTGGTGAACGGCCCGAAGGTTCCCAGGAGAAACAGCGGCAGCCCTTTTACGAGAGAAGCGCCTACCATTGGTGTTACGAGAAAGGCCTTGTACCGACATTAAAGAGATAATAGATTCAATGGATGGGATTTTGGCTGGAGGTGGGGCTTGCGGGGTAGTAGCTCGAGGGTAGATTTCGGCAGAACATTTCCCACGGGTTAGAGAAGTCTGCTCCGAAGAGCCACGTTTAGCAAAAGTGCGGTTCATATTAGGAGAAGTAGGGGGACAGTTAACTCTCTGAGGAGGAGGTGCCTGTATTGGAGAAGGTAGATGTTGCAAGTGGGTTTCTGAGGATGGACGGTTGGAACGAGATTGGGGAGCTTCGAATGACAGAGGCGGAGGTTGAGAACCAGCCATTCCTCTAGACCTAGGTGGGTTGAGTGACGTCGAAGGTACGTACGATAACGTTTCCTTGGCACGCCTGAATGCCTCCCGGCGGTCAAGCTTGAGGAGAGAGCAATATTCTAGAACGTGTTCTAGTTTATAAGAAGGATAATGGATGGAAGCGGCAGAATGATTACCTTTGCGATTCGGACAGTATGGGGGAAGATCACATGGGGCGAGATGATCACCGCCACAGCACGAGAAAGTTGGTTGAGGAGATCGACAATATTTCTGGAGGTGCCCGAATTTCTGGCAACGGAAACACCTTCTAGGGCGTGGGTTGTACGGGCGTACATCATAAATCGTAAAACCGATCTTCACCTTAGTAGGAGGAAACGGAGTACTAAAAGTGAGCAGTTGTCTGGCATTCAATTTGGTGGGGGCTGTTCTGGCTGGAGGAAATCTATAAACGTCGGTGACAGGAATATATCTCCTGTTCAAATGATTTACGATGGCAACAGTCTCATCATTTAGTACCTCAAGGGGAAAAATGGTACCCTTTGAAGTATTTCTGATGGCGTCTGGAGTGGAAAGGAAGCAAATGCCCCCCAACGAAGATATATTCAAGCGTAGAGCCGACTCCTAGAAACGGCACGGACAAGGAGGGGGCCATTCCTCATAGGTGTAACCTCTGAATCTTTAGTGCTGAGGGCATCTTCTAAAGCCTCGCTGTGTGAGAGAACTCTTTGCCGTTAGTTGAAGAGACGATGGAGAGCTCAAGTAAAAGTAGAGAGGGAATCCATAATTACTTGGGACGCCCGGAGGCGGGTCAGAAAACCAAAGTGAAGCCGGTTGACGAACAGACGCACGTCTTGATTTTGAATTCTTGGATGACATAGGTGCCGGATGTTTGCGGAGAAGAGAGGAACTGGAAGCCGGAACAGAGGTGGTGGTCGGTTCCGCACCAGCGTGTACGAGTCGATGAGTCTGCGATTTGATGGGCAGGAGCAGACAGGGTGGGGGATTCGAGGGTCCCCGCAGCAGCAGTGGCAACGGAGCCACTATTTGATCCTGGCGCAGTTGCCGAGGAAGGGGCGGGTAGGGAGCCCGCAAATAGATAACCATCGACTTTCTTTAAAACATTAATTTCAAAGGTAGTTGTATTCATAAGAAAAAATCTACTTACTTCAACAACGCAATATAAAAACAAAAAATATCAATAAAACCAATGAAAAATACAAAATAACACACCCTGGGAGCGCAGCCTCTGAAAAAGCCCCCATCTCATGCCCAGAGCTTAAAATCTCCCATCCTGTGGGGAGGGCTGTGGCCTCGGAAAAGCTCCCCGGAACCCCGCGTCCGGGCCCAAGGATGAAAATAATAGCCAGCGCACTAACACAGCAACAAACTCGGAGCCAAATTATGCGCCCAGTGCAAGGACGCCTCCTCAAGGGTTAAACCAAGGTTCTGGTCGCTAAAATTGGCGGACCAGAGAAAGGCTAGAATAATCGGTTTATGACCTGCACCTCGCCACGATACAGGAATTTAAGATGTGTATCAAGGAAAACACAAGGACAGCGGCCTGAGAGCTACAGGAATGGGGAAGGAATTGGGCTGTGGACTCTAGAAAGAGACCTGGAATACATATGGTAATATGTATGGAAAGGTAAGGCAGAAGGGAAAATAACTGGGAAAAGGGCAAGGAGGAAGACAGGTAAGCATAAAATACAATAACGACAGCAATAATAAAATCAATATGAATAAAAATGACAGAAATAAGAATAAGAAATGGTAATAAAAATAATAGTAATAAAAATAACAAAGTCAATAATAATGGGAATAACAAGAAATAATAAAAATAACAATAATAATAAAATAAGAATAACAATAAAAAGAAAAATAATAACAAATATAAGGGAAAGTAATAAACAAAAAAAAAATATAACAAAAGAATGGCAGGACGAATTTCGCAGACACAAAGTGTCTGAGGCCCCTCACGATTTCAATGAATAAACCTAAAAACTGCTTTGGAAGGAATTACGAAAGGTTAAGAAAAAGTCGAGGGAACCATTATAGAATAATGAATAGGGATGGTTTTTTCGTGACTGATGAAATATTTTGCACGTGGGTTTGATGGTATAAGAAGGAATAGGTATTTTGGGGATGGGGTAATTTGTGAGGAGGTAGAGTAAGAAAGCTCAAGAATGGTATATATATCAGAAGGTATATAACAAAGTACTGGTGAAATGATCAATAATGGAGGCGAGATTGACTGGATATGGAAATTGTGTAACAAAGCGTTTGTGGAAGGTGTAGTTCCGAAGGATTGGAGGAGAGCTGTGATAGTACCATCGTATAAGGGTAAGGGTGTTATGAGAAACTGTAGAAACTATAGGGGAATTAGTTCATTAATATTATTGGCAAGATCTATGCTAGTATTTTGGTTGACCGACTGCGTCGAGTGACTGAGGGGCTTATTGCTGTAGAACAAGGTGCATTTAGAAGTTGTAGAGGATGTGCACAACAAATTTTTAAATTGAAGCAAATGCGTGAGAAAATGAGAGAAGAACTGTATTTAGGCTTTATGGACTTTCAACAGACGTATGACAGGATTAGACAGTTATTGTTTTTGTAATTTGTGCTTATGCTTGATTAGAAATGCTTACCCAGTTTTAGCACGAATTTCGAGCATTAACGACTGCGAATTCTCATAAGTTACTTTTGTTTACAAACATTTGGAATCAGCTGTTGTGATGGTTTTGGAATAAACAGAAAAAAAAAATAACATGGTTTATATTACAAACAATTGATCAACTGTGATGGGAATTTATCAATTTGAAAGAAATTAGATTTAAAGCTAATTTTATTGAATGAAACATTCATCAATTCAACGGGTCTACCAGGCCGCCATCTTGCTTGTTTACATTTTTCGTACGTACGTGCAAAATTCGGCAAACAAGAAATAGCAACCTTAAAGATATAAGGAAATTCCTTATGTTTGGCGAGCACTTTTTACGATTTTGCGCCAAGTTTGACAAAAACAAACGCAAACTATACCATTTTTTACGTTTCGTAAGCACAAATGCAAAAACGAAAACGGCTTTAATAGGAAAGCTCTGTGACAGATGTTAATGATATATGGTGTTGGTGGTAGGCTTCTGAATGGAATCAAAAGTATGTATGCTGACAGTGAAGTGTATGTAAGAATAAATAGAGTGGAGTGATAGTTTATTATCAATGGTTGATTGAGGCAGGGATGTGCTGTTTCCATAACAATTTAATTTGTATATGGATGGGGTCATGAAAGAATTAAGGGTAGGGGTGGCTTTGGAAAGGGATGGATAGATGGAAGAGAAAGAGTGGAGGGTGCTCTGCTTATTGTATGCACATGAGTTGATTATGTGCGCTGAATCTGAGAAAAGTTTGCCAGGATTGGTAGAGGGATTTGAAAGTAAATGTAGAGAAGATCAAGGTGATGGTGGTGGGCAAAAGAGAGTTCACAATGTGAAATTATGTTGGATGGTATCAATTGAAACAGATATCAGCTAAAATATTTAGGCTATATGTTGGATGAAAAGGGAACGGGTGATACAGTGTAGTACGAAAGTTGTGAGTTGTAGGAAGGTGGCTTGGTGCAATTAAATTTTTTGTGAATGCAAGAGGACTAAGTCTTTGAATGCGATTTAGTTCAAAAATGAGGGTATGTTGCTACCGGTGTTAAAATATAGTAGCGAAATTATGTTGTGGAATAAGATGTATAGATCTAAGGTACGGTTTGTTCAGATGGATCTTAGGAGTGTGTTAGGTGTGAGAATTGATAAAATGAAGAATGAGCGTGTTATTGGACTGAGTAGCATAAAGGCGTGAATGAGAGAATAAATGAGAGTATATTAAGAAGGTTTGGTCATAGAAAAGGATGGATGATTGTCAGTTGGTTATGCGGATGTACAGAGGTGCGTATGTTGGGAATGGACCGGCTAGGAGACAAATAAAGGTTGCGAATCAAGATCTAAGTTAAGCCTCATTCTTGAAAATACCCTAAGCCCGCTTTAAAAAATAAAAAAATAGCTACAATGAGCAAAACAAGTGATCACCTTTTCGCCACACACACAAGCTATACTCGAATAGCTTATCTAATTACGCTCCCGGGTTCGGCCCTTAGAGAGAAAATCCCCTCCTTGATAAAGGGTAAAAAAAAAATAATAAATAAAACATGCCAGTGAGGCAAGTTTAAAAAAAATTATTCTCAAAAATGTTTTATTTACATATAAACCTAATATGTGCTGTAATAGTTATTTTATTAACTTATAACATGTCATTTCATTGAAACCATATAATCAAGAAATTACATCGTGACAAAAAAAAAGGCTTCAAACAATATTTAAAGAAAATTAACGATCGATTTCTTCAACAAAAAATATATATATATATAATACAACATAGGCAATATCACAACATATTATGCCATAAAACAAAACCCACCCCCCCCCCAAATAAAAAAAAAAAAACAAAAAAAAAAAAACATATAACTGTAGTCTGACACACACAATAAACCAGTGATAATTCCTCCAAGCAACCAAAAGCATCTAGGCAAATTAACAATTATAATAATCTTCACAACAATAAAATATTTACTTTAACTTGAGAAAGCAACCACTGAAT
>JABUQX010003054.1:52500-55000 GCA_015478945.1 Trachelipus rathkii
TAAATTGATTTTCATCTTCTTTCTCTGAAACTTCCAACTCAATAGATTCTCTTTTTAAAGCCCCGGATATACCATCATCCTCCAACACTCTATTTGTTTTTACACACACTTCTTCAATTTCGTTTAGTTCTTCAGATTCTGAAAAACTTAAAATCTTTTCATCTTTAACTTCAAACATATCAGATTCTTTAACTGGAAAATATGGATTAGGGGCCATATCCAATTTAGACAAAACTTTTTCATCTTTAACGGTAGTATCTAGGTCAAGTGAAATATTTTCATCTTTAACTTCACATATACCAGATTCTTTAACTGATAAATGTGGATTAGGGGCCAAATCCAATTTAGACAAAGCTTTTTCATCTTTAACGGTAGTATCTAAGTCAAGTGAAAAATTTTCATCTCTAACTTCACATATACCAGATTCTTTAACTGATAAATGTGGATTAGGGGCCATATCCAATTTAGATAAAACTTTTTCATCTTTAACGGAAGTATCTAAATCAAGTGAAAATTTTTCATCTTTAACTTCACATATACCAGATTCTTTAACTGGAAAATATGGATTAAGAGCAATATCCAACTCAGGCAAAGGTGTGAAGTCTTGATCACATTCTATTTTAACCTTCTGTTCTTCTTGACTATAGCTGTATGTCAAAATGTGCTGAGGTGACATTACCTTGGGTTTACCACTATCCTTTACTTCAAGGGTTGTGTTCCTTTTCTTATGCAACAAAAATTTAACACTAGAACAACTGCGTTCATTATCTTTTTTAACAGAAGACTTAAACCCCACTTTATTAAATAGAAAATCAACCGGATTACGAGTATTTAAATTTTGTTCATGTTCAAAAGCTCTGAGAAAACTACAGCCTACATCATACCGACGAATATTACAAAGCAATCTCTCCTTTTCATAAACACTTTCTAACAACCCATTATTAGTAGGAGATTGCTGAACAATACTGCTATTAACAGTATTATAGGGAACATTAATATTTCGAGAAGAGAGACAATTTTCAGTGGTACTTTCACCTTGCGATAAGAATAAAGGTGGGGATGTACATTTTTTAGCCACAGTATTATTCACAGCATTGTACAAATTGGGGTCATTTGACTTCTGTGATAATTTATAAGGTGACTCCTTGTTTCTACTGCGAAGCTTTAATTTTAAACCCTTTGGTCTTCCAACAGGACGTGCCCCATCAGACCGGGCACATGAGGGATTAATGGTCAGCCCATGAGAGCGCTGATGAGTCAGACGAGAAGACTTGGAGGAAAACCTCTTCCCACAAATCTCACACTCCAGTTCTGAATCACAACACACAATGCGCGATACCTGCTGGGAAAAGAAGAGGAAAAAGGGTGCTATTCTCGTTTGCTGGTTTTTAAAAAATTAAAAAACAAAAAAAGTAGAAAAAAAACTCATGTTTGAATCATACAAAAAATGAGTAGCTAGAGTTACCAGCAAACTTTTTTTTTCCTTTTACTTTAATGAAAATTGAACATTTTATAACTGAGCAAATCAAATTTCTAGCACCCTTTTAGCTCTTCAAAATACCCATAAGCAGGTAACTCTACCTACCCATTTATAGACACAGAACACTCATTTCAACATTTAAAATAATAAAAAAAAATTTGTGTGCAATCTCTAAATAATAATAATAATAATAATAATAATAATAATAATAATAATAATAATAATAATAATAATAATAATAATAATAAAAATAAAAATAATAAAAATAATAATAATAATAATCATCATCTACCTTTTCTCCCCAAGACTGGGGGTAAGGTGCGTACATGCATCGGAAAAGAAAAGCAGTAGAAGAATATGACAAAAGTCGAAAAGAAAGCCCAGCCTTACCGCCCCCTCTGTACCATTAATTAGTCAGAGCTCGTCGCAGTCAGAAAATCCACCCTAGAGCTTCACGGGACCGCGACGGACCCTCACTATGGCATATATGTCAGGTGTAGGTTCATCCCTGCCCAGGTTGGGCCACAACCATACCCCCCTCACAAAACCCCACCATTCACTCCTATTATACACCTTTATTCTCGCCTCTGCCAAAGTCACATTTCTCTCCTTCAGACATTCGTTTACTGACTCAATCCACTTTTCTTCAGTTTCCCAGCCGGTCAATTTCCAACACACTCACCACTATACATTCGCTTAATCAACCGACTGTCATTCATCCTTTACACATGACCAAACCATCTCAACATACTTTCAATTTTATTCTCTCATTTACCCCTTCTTCACACCAATAACTTTCTAATACGTTTCATTCTATTTTACAAATTCTTATCACACCTAAAACACGCCCCTAAGATTGTCCATTCTGAACACATTGAACTTTAGATACTATATCCTTCTTATTCCAGACCATAGTCTACTACTATACAATAACACAGGTAAACAAAACATACCTCATGTAAGACCCTAGCGCACTCAAACGTTGTCCCTTTACGGATCCACCAACGATTTAATGCACAG
>JABUQX010003054.1:62500-65000 GCA_015478945.1 Trachelipus rathkii
TGCTTGGTGGTAGGCTTCTGAATGTAATCAAAAGCATGTACGAGTGTGAAGCGTGTGTAAGAATAATGGTGTCAAAAGTGATTCGTTTAGGATAATAGCGGAGTGAGACAGGGTTGTGTTATGTCTCCTTGTTATTTCAATTTGTATATGGATGGGTTATGAAAGAATTCGAAGTGGGGATGGCAGGAAATTTTGTTAGAATTGATGGAGAAATGGAGATGAGTGGGAGGGTGCCCTACCTATTATATGCGGCTGATTTGAGTTACTGTGTGTGCGAATCTGAAGAGAGTTTGAGAAGATTGTAGAGAGAGATTTCGCAGGGTATGTAAAAGGAGGGGTTGAAGTAAACGTAGATAAGAGTAAGGTTATGGTTGTGAGTGAGGGGACAGTACTCAGTGTGTATTATTTAGATTGGTGTGAGCAGCGGAGCAAGTGTATTGAGTTTAAAATATTTAGGCTATGTGTTGGATGAGAAGGGAACGGATGATGCAGAGTGTTGTTAGGAAAGTTGCGAATGGCAGGGAAGGTTGCTGGTGCAAATTAAATCGTGGTGAATGTAAAGGACTAAGTCTTGGAGTGCCTAGGGTCTTACATGAGAGCGTATGTGTTACCTGTGTTATTTGTATGGTAGTGAGACTATTGGTCTGGAATAAGAATAGATCTTAAGTTCAGTGTGTTCAGATGGACAATCGGTTAGGAGCATGCTAGGTGTGAAAGAATTAATAAAATGCAGGAATGAACTTATTAGAGAGTTGATGGTGTGTGAAGAAAGGGGTAAATGAGATAAATGAAAGTATGGTGAGATGCGTTTGGTCATGTGGAAAGGCATGATATAAGTCGGTTGGCTTAAGCGGAGTGATGTGGTGAGTATGTGTGGGAACCGACGGCTGGAGACGAAGAGAAAGTGGCATGAGTCGTTGGAACGAATGTCTGAAGGAGAGAAATGTGAGTTTGCAGAGGCGGAGAATAAAGGTGCATAAGAAGAGAGGGGGGTTTGTATGGGGGCATGGTTGTGGGCCACGGGCCAGGGATGAACCCTTACATTGACGATTTACCATAAGTGAGGGCCCGTCCCGGTCCATGAAGCTCTAGGGTGGATTTTCTGTCTGTGACGAGTTTTCACTAATTAATGGTACAGAGGGGGCAGTAAGGCTGGGCTTTCTTTTCGACATTTGTCATACTCTCCTACTGCTTTCCTTTTCCGATGCCTGTAGCGCACCTTACTCCCAGTCTTGGGAAGAAGAGGTAGGTAAAGAAGAAGAAGAAGAATATATATATATATATATATATATATATATGATCATGTTTAGCTAAGCTGGAAACACATATATTAGTGTTGTAGCTCTGTCCATGAATTTGTCCAGAGGTTGGATAATTCAGTCAAAAAAGGTTCCCTCCAGTCAGAGGCTGGAATCCAACCAGCCTTTAGCGAAATAAAATATATGTAACTCATCTATTTCAATCTTTGATAATTTCACAAAAATTGGAAGAACAGGAATAAAAATAAAATAAAATTAATTAATTCTAGCAATATTAATCCTTCCTCCAGATTCGGGGGAAAAAATTCTACACATTTTTATATTTGGATATGATATAGGGGAGCTCGGGAATCGTAAGCCCATGCTTTTATCGAGTATGCATTTAAATACTGAATGTTTTTCATGATAGGACCCACTAAAATTCAACAAATTCGCATTGGAAACATTTCAAATGGTTGGGTATGTGAAAAATTTCAATCAATTTAAGTGAAACTCAACCAATTTTACCAACTCAGAAAATTTCATAAAAACTGGATGAATATATAGTAAAAAATAAGAGCAAATTTTTAATTTGGACAATTGTTTTAAGGTAAATATTAAAACTGTCCTTTAAGGTAATCATATTTTATAGGCCTATGTAATTTTTTATGAATATTTCTCCATCATAATAATTTTGAATACTTATACATAGTAAACTGCACTATTATGTTTAAAGAGATTAAAGGGGGATAAAAATATCTTACATAATTATCTAAAACGTACTAATGCTGCGAAAAAGTTTAAGAATTTAAAGATTGCAAATTTGGATTTCCTACTTCAGTCATTTAAAAATTCAAAAAATTTGTTCAAAGGATCTTTCAGTGAAACTAAAGAAAAATCTCAGTTATGCATTTACCATAGTTTCTTACAGTTATATATATATATATATATATATATATATATATATATATATAAATATATAGATGAATATATATATTTATATATATATATAATATATATATATATATTATATATATATTATATATATATATATATATATATATATATATATATATATACATATATATATAATATATAATATATATTATATATAATATAATATATATATATATTATATATATATATATATATTTAATATAATATATTATATATATATATATATATATAAATGAAATTAAGTTTAAATATTTCTAAAACTAATTAATTGATTTATTCTGTATGAAATTAAATATTCAGATTTT
>JABUQX010003054.1:70000-98485 GCA_015478945.1 Trachelipus rathkii
CTCTCTTTAAGTGGTAGAATTGTCGCAGTCAGAAAGTCCACCCTAAAGCTTCATGGGGACAGAATACGAAGACCCTGCAATATGGCATGATTCGTCAGTTGTAGGGTTCATCCCGGGGGCCAAGGTGGTGAAATTATAAAACTGCCGTTCTTACTATTAATACGGACACGGCCTATGAATGCACCTTTCTTCTCGAACACTGGCAAACTCACATTTCTCTCCTCCAGACATTCCTTTACTGACTCAATCCACATTTTTCTTCGGTCTCCCAGCCGGTCGATTCCCAACACACTCTCAACCACTAACATCCTCTTAACACCAACGACTATCATTCATAGCCTTGGTCCACTATAACAAACCTACTCAACGTGTACTTTCTTTTATTCTCTTGTTTATCACTTTCTTCACACCACACAACTCTCTAATACGTTCATTTATCATTTTATCAATTCTTCTCACACCAAACAGGCCCGTAAGATTTGTCCATTGTCGAACACATTGAACTTTATGATCTTACTCTTAATTCCAGGCATAGTCATCATACAATTACTATCAAAGACTAGGTACAGACAACTCTCATGTAAGACCCTAGCGCACTCAAGACTTATTCCTTTCACATCCACCAACGATTTAATTGCACCAGCCACCTTCCTGCCATTCACAACTTTCCTACTACACTTTACATCATCGGTTCCCTTTTCATCCAACATATATCCTAAATATTTAAACTCGGACACTTTTGTTCCAGCTGCTCACCATTCTAACACAACTTCACACCGAGGACTAATCCTCACTCACAAACCATAATCTGTACTCTTTATCTACGTTGTACTTTCCAACCCCTCCTTGTTACACACCCTGGCCAAATCTCTCTTACCAGATCCTCTTACACCCTCTTCAGATTCACCACACAAAACCAAATCATCCGCATATAATAGGTAGGGCATTCACCTCCATCATTCTAACACCATTTCCTGCCACCCCCCCCCCCCCCCCTAATTCTTTCATAACCCCATCCACATACAAATTGAATAGGCCAAGGGCAGAATAACACATTGATGCCTCACTCCGCTATTATATTAAACCAATCACTTTTTGACACCATTTATTCTACACACGCCTCACTATCGTTCCATACATACTTTTGATTCCATTCAGAAGCCTACCACCAACACCATATATCACTAACACCTGCCATAGAGCTTCCCTATTAATCCTATCATACGCCTGTTGCAAATCCATAAAACCTAAATACAATTTATTCTTCTTTCCTCATTTTCTCCAATCATGGTTGTTTCAATGAAAAGATTTGATCACACATCCTCTACACTCTTAAACGTCACACTTGTTTCTTCAGCCAATCAGTCTTCAGTCACTCTACGAACCTTTCGACCCAAAATACCAGAAAATATCTTGCCTAACACACTCAATAACAAGTTCCCCTACAATGCTCAGTTCACCGTACTCCCTTCCTTATATAAGGATACTATTACTGCTCTCCTACAATCCCTCGGAAGCAATACCTCTCGTCAACGCCTTTATTACACAACTTCCAGAATCCTTCAATCATCCGATGCTTTCGCCTGCCGTTCTTTGATCATTTCACCAGTAATTTTAACCTATTCCTGCAGATTTACCTGTTCATTTCAATCTACCGCATATTTACCTGCATCATTATCTAATGAACGCTCATCCCCAAAATCCTATTCCTTCTTGCACCATCAAACCCACACAGATTCACTATCACCTCCTTCATTACTTCCAATATTATGCAGATTTCGAAGTGTTCCCTTCCACAACTCCTCTAACATCCATTTCATCAGTTTACAAAAGCCCATCCCTATTCATTATTCTAAGCAGGGTCCCCTTATTTAACTCATTCTTAAATTTCGCGCTTCCGTATTCCCTTGTAAAGTTCACATTGAGCTCTCTCCTTAAGAAACTGGGTCATAATTGTTGCGCTCTTCTTTTTCCTACGGTATGCACCTTTTAGCTAATTTTTTTTTCCTCGGTAGCTCATTCCAAAACATCTTTCTTTTGAAACTTATCATTGCTTCTTGAGTACATGTCTAAACCAAGCTGTCTTTTTTTTAACTATTTATAAACCGTTGCTGTGCAATCACCTCTTGCATTGCACCACTCATTTCTGTTTGACATTCGTACTTCCTAAATTTAGTCAAATCTCACAAACTATCTCTTTGCACTGCTAAACATGTGGCTTCCTGTCATTTCCGCTGGCCCAGATTTGGTTCAGGTTTCTAACGTTGTTCACAAGTCAAGCTGATTTACTTGCGAGCGCTCTTACATAATTAACCTTATTCACTTAATTTCTCACTCTTAATTAATACCCACTTCCTTCCGTTCACCTTCCTCTCCATCGCAAGCCCCACTCACTTAATCTTTACATAAACAACATAATGATCGATAATCCCATTCCTTAATCGCCCTAACTGATTTAACATCCAACACATGCTTCAACATCTCCTTTTTCACCAACCACAAAATCAATTATACTTTCACTTCGATACCAGTCTCTAACCTACACCAACTCCTAGTATAGCTTAGTAGTACTCTTGTGTTTAAAGAGTATTAACTTTACACACTGTACCCTCTCTCCTCGACAGATAATCAATCACCCTTCCTACATTCTCCATTTCTCCGACAAGCCCCAAACCTGTTATACCAATCCTTTTTTGATCACCTATCCAACCATTTGGTCAGCGCAAACACAATAATCTGAAGCTCCTACTCCACCTCCAAACATCATTCAGATCCCAGAAAATCGTACTCTCTTCAACGTTTCACTCAGATGGACCATACGTCACATACCACACCCTTGACCTTTTCAAACTTTAAATTTAACCATTAGAATTCTAGACTCCACCACACAGAAAGTCTACCATAGCTTTGTACCACAAGGTGCACTCATCAGAAAATTGGCAACTACCCTTCTCTAGTCCTCTCTCATTACCTTTCCACACCACACACCCTTTCCCACACCACTCATTTGTTTTTTTATTTGTTTCGTCATATATATATATATATATATATTATATAATAATATTATATATAGTATATATATATATATAATTATATAGTTATTTTTTTATTTTTATATATATATATATATATATATATATAATATATATATATATAATATATATATATTATTAGGATATATATATATTTTTTATATATATTATATATCCGGTATATATATTATTATTATATTATACATGACTGAAACAAAGATGAAAGAGGTATGGTGGTGTGGTGTGAGATGTGTGTGTGCTGGTGTGGAAAGGAGATGAGAGAGGGAGAGAAGGAGTTTCAATTTTGATGATTAGTGGTACAAGCTATGGTAGACTTTTGTGTGTGAGGTCCTAGATTTATAATGGTTAACAATTTTAAGTATGAAACGGTCAGGTATGCTGTAGGTTTGTATGTGACGTATGGTCATCTGAGGGAAACGTTTGAAGGGTGATTTATTTGGGATATCTGAATGATGTTTTTGGATGGGGTGAGTAGGAGTTCAGATTGATAGTGTTGGGGTACTGAATGGTTGATAGGTGATCAAAAAAGGTGATGGTATAACAGTTTTTTTATATATTATATATTATATATTTTATATATATATTATTTTATATATTATATATATATATATATAGTATATATATATATATATATATATATATATATTATATATATATATATATATATATATATTATATATATGTATATAATATTTAAGAGTGAGGGTTAGAGCAAGACAATAAGGTTAAGTATGTAAGAGCGCTCGCCAAGTAAAGTCGGTGTTGAATGTGAATAAGTTGATACTGAACAAATCGGGGGCAAAATGAAGGAAGACTGTTGTAGTGCAAGAGTAAGTATATGGATGTGCTAAGAGGTAGGAATAAGAAATGTTAGACGTGGAATGGTGGAATGAAGAGGTTGATGCAAGCGGTTAAAGGTAAAAAAAGCGTGGTTGAATGTACTAAAAGCAATGATGAGGTTTCAAAAGAAGATGCTTGGAATTATATAGGAGGAAAAAAGAAATACTAAAGTGCATACGTAGGAGAAAAGAAGAGGTAAATGAACAGTTTGGAAGGAGGATGAATGGGGACTTACAAGGGAATAGGAAGCTCTTCTGGAATGAAGCGCGAAAGGTTAAGATGAGAAATAAGGGGGAACCTGCTTAGAATAATGAATAGATGGTGTTTTGGTAACTGATGAAATGGATGTGAGGGGAGAGTGGGAAAGAACACTTCGAAAATTCTGTTGTATATTAACAGTAATGAGAGGTGATATTGAATGTGGTGTGTGTTATGGTGCAAGGAGTTGGTATTTTGGGGATAAGGTTATTAGCAAGGAGGAGGTAATGGATAGAGTGAGAAAGTTGACGAATTTTAAATCTGCAGGTATAAATGAAATTACTGGTGAAATGATAAAGAACGGAGGCGAGATGGTGATTGATTGGATTTGGAAGTTGTGTAATAAAGCGTTTATGGAGGGTATGTTTCGAAGGATTGAGGAGAGCTAGTAAATAGTACCCTTATATAAGGGGTAAGGGAATAAGGGGAACTGTAAGAAATATAGGGAAGTAAGTTTTATTGAGTGTTGTAAGGGAAGGTATATGCTGGTATTTTGGTCGAAAGAGTGCGTCGAGTGACTGAAGGACTGATTGGTGAAGAACAAGGTGCGTTTAGGAGTGGTAGAGGATGTGTGGATCAAATCTTTACATTGAAACAAATGATTGAGAAAATGAGGGAGAAGAAGAATAAATTGTATTTAGGTTTTATGGATTTGCAACAGGCGTATGATAGGGTTTATAGGGAAGCTCTATGGCAGGCGTTATAATAATATGGTGTTGGTGGTAGGCTTCTGTATGGAATCATATAAAAGTATGTATGACGATAGTGATGCGTGTGTAAGAATAAATGGTGTCAATGGTGATTGGTTTAGGATTAATAGCGGAATGAGACAGGGTTCTCTCTCTCTCTTTCCCTCCCCCCCCCCCTTTGGTTTTTGGTCAATTTGGTATATGGATGGGGTTATGAAGAATTCGAGGTGGGGATGGCAAGAAATGGTGTTAGAAAGATGGAGATGAGTGGAGGGTGCCCTACTATTATTATGCGGATGATTTGGGTTTTGTGTGGTGAATCTGAAGAGGGATTTGAGAGGATTGGTAGAGAGATTTGGCAGGGTGTGTAAAAGGAGAGGCTTAAAGTAAACGGGATAAGAGGTAAAGGTTATGGGTTGTGAGTTGAGGACATTTGTCGCTCAGTGTGAATTGTTTTTAGATGGTGAGCAGCTGGAAAAGTGTTCTTGAGTTTAAATATGTTAGATATATTGCTGGTGAGAAGGAACGGATGAATGCAGAGTGTAGTAGGAAAGTTGTGAATGGCAAGGAAGGTGGCTGGTGCAAATTAAATCGATTGGTGAATGTAAAGGGACTAAGTCTTGAGTTGCTAGGGTCTTACATGAGGGTATGTTGTTACTGTGTTATTTGTATAGTAGTGAGACTATGGGTCTGGAATAAGAAGTATAGATCTAAAGTTCAGATGTGTTCAAATTAATGGAACAATCTTAGGGGCGTGTTGGTTGTGAGAAGAATTGATAAATAAGGAATGAACGTACGTAATTAATGAGTTAGTGTGGTGTGAAGAAAGGGGTAAATGAGAGAATAAGATGAAAAGTATGTTGAGAATGGTTTGGTCCAGGTGGAAAGGATTGAATGGTAAAGTGCGGTTGTTAAGCGTATGTATTTGTGGCGAGTGTGTTGGGAATTCAACCGGCTGGGAGACGAAGAAAAAATGGATTGGTCGGTAAACGAATGTTTGAAGGAGAGAAATGCGAGTTTGGTAGAGGCGAGAGAAGGTGTAATAAGCAGGATGAATGGCGAGTTTTTTGTGAGGGGAGTATGGTGTGTGGTCCCACCTGGTGCCCAAAGGGAATGAACCCCTTACAATCTGACTATCTAGCCATAGTGAGGGTCCCATCGCAGTCCCAATGAAGCTTCTTAGGTGGATTTTTTTGACTGCGCGAGTTCTCACTAATTAATGGTACAGAGGGGGCCGGTAAGGCTGGGCTTTCTTTTCGACTTTTGTCATATTCTTCTACTGCCTTTCCATTTTTTTTTTTTTTTCTGATGGAAAAAATTACTCCTAATTTTGGGAAATAAAAAGGAGGATGAAGAAAGAAGAATATATATATATATATATATATATATATATATATATATATATATATATATATATATATATATATATATATATATATATATATATATATATATATACACAAAAGATATATATATATATATATATATTATATATATATATATATATATATATATTATATATATATATATATATATATATATATATACATACACACAAAAGCTAAAGGTATACCTCTTAAAATATTCTGAAGACCCTTTATTTGTAGGTGAGGAAGTTAAAT
This sequence comes from Trachelipus rathkii, assembly GCA_015478945.1. Taxonomy (NCBI): domain Eukaryota; kingdom Metazoa; phylum Arthropoda; class Malacostraca; order Isopoda; family Trachelipodidae; genus Trachelipus; species Trachelipus rathkii. Next base: position 76,463 of record JABUQX010003054.1, read on the forward strand.
TAGATTTTTCTTTCATTTTCACCAACCGTGAGGCAATTTTATCAATTTTTTTTAATGGGGTTTTATTCACCTCAGTAGTTTCCGAAGCTTCTGGAATACCTGTTGGGGAAGATTCTCCTTTAACAGGAGTGGGTGGGGGTTCAGGTTCCACAAAAAAAGTGGATGATTCCGTTGTCATATTTGAATGTGTATCCTTTAATGAGAGAGAAATAAAAAAAATAAATTACTATAAATATAAGATAAATGTTTTTAATTGGATTAAATGTTTTAAATCAATGGTTCTTAAATTCTCGATTTAAAACCGCAAAATGCATCATATATTTATTTAAAGTTTCTTATGAATGGTCTTCTAATATTTGGAGTGAAAAGATCATATTATATACTTATATTATTAAAATTAAATATGAGAAAAACTGAAACTTGGCTTTTTTTCAACACAAAAAAAAGTTTAGTTAAAAAAAACCAAGCATAGGAAATGTGTTCGTTTTCTTTTCTTTCATTTATTTATAATAGCAAAATATCATAACATTTCTTCAAGTCTTCAGGGATCCATGGGGACTGTGTAAGAAAGGTTAAGAATTGCTCCTCTAAATCGTATGCCACGACTATATATATATATATATATATATATATATATATATATACATAAATATATCTATATATAGTATATATATATATATATATATATATATATATATATATATATATATATATATATATATATATATATATATATATATATATATAAGAGAAGAGATACATATATATATATATATATATATATATATATATATATATATATATATATTTGGGATGTACCGATACCAGAAAAGAGGCCGATACCGATACCGATACCGATACTCTATTTTTTTAGGTGCCGATACCAATACTTTAATAAATATAATAAATACACAGTAATAAGATAGAACATTTGTGCACTGCTAGGCAACTCAAGATTACATTCCCTGTACAAACAATACTTAGTCATTTATATTTCATATTTGGTTGGGCCCAAGTATATTTATTTTATAAATTAAAATACTACCTTTAAGGAATAATAATTGCAAATATAATAACTTTTTATGTTTGTGTTTATTTAAAAAGTATCCACTTCCATTTTCAAGTAAGTATTAACAAAGTTTAGCTACTAGCTTATGTTTTAACATGATTACATTTACAAGAAGATTCTTTCACTAGCTACAATATAAAATAAAAATAATGAAAGAAGAGACCTCAATTAATCAGCCGAAAAGTTAAAATAAAAACGCTATTACTCAAACATGACAATAAAATACTCCTTTAAGATAGATATCATTCAATATTCTCAAATTCAAAATTCACAAATTGTGATGTAAAAACATTAAGCTTTATTAGTATCTGGCGAGAGACTGTCCTTTTGGGGTGCTTACATTCCTACCTAACCTACACTATAAATACGCTCTCTCTCGACTGATGAAGGAGGTGCTGATAATTATTTGCCTGCAAGCACTGATAATAATGAAAACTTGGCCCATTTTCATGCCACCGCATGAGAGGAATTCTCTTTAGGCAGCATCTCATGTTTTCATAGAGTCTCCTCCTTCACAGACTGCAAATTTGAATTATCTTTTCTCCTTGATGACTGTCTTTTCAGTTTTTACGATGAGGTTCCTGTGTGATTCCTTTGAAGGTGAATGATGTCAATGCAAATCTCGGCCATGAACTTATCAAAGTCTAACATATCCAAATCCTCATCTTCAGTAGGTTTATTTGCTGAAAAGCCACCATCGTCACTATCAGTGCTGTTGCCAGGGGTTGCAGATAAGGCGGCTTCCACCCTTTTTTTTTTTTTTTTTTTTTTTTTTTTTGGGTCAAGTGAGCAAGCTCCTCGGTTATGCTATTTAATGCATTCTAGAAGTGGTTCACCGTTTGAGGTGCCATTCTGTGGGGTTTCATCTAGCTTAATGAAGGAATTCTTATTAGAACCTTTATTTATTTATTCTTTACAGTTGTCACTGCCGCTCACGGGCAGAACCTCATTCAAGGAGTGGGGTAAGAACGTCTCAAAAATCCATATCTAACGCAAATTACTCAGATGGCACAGACGCAGGCTTTAAAGTGAGGGAATTAAATTGAGTAGGAAACACAGATGTGATATAAGAGAATTCCACAGAACAGAGGTGGCAGGAAAGAAAGAAGCACCGCAGCGAACCAGTCTGGAGTTACTAACATCAACACAAAACTCATGTGCCGACACAGCACCCCTTGTGCTACGAGGGCGTCGTAAAGGTGGTGGTACACGAGTGGATAGTTCCCTCGAGCACTTGCTACGGTACCTAAAGAAAAGAGATAAAGCTTCAAACGTCGCGTCGCAAATATAAAGGGTCAAGTGTAACAAAAAATTGCGGCTCTGTTTATAAGTCTTTGGCCTTGACTCGACTCTATCCAAAAGCCGGATGAAACCAGAGCCCCCGCCCCACAGATATGAGAGCAGTACTCCATACAAGGGCGGATGAGAACCTTGTATAGGTGGAGTAACTGAGAAGAGGAAAAAAAGTCTCGCACTCTAAACAGAGCTCCCAGTTTCTTTGAGGCCACCCTAGCAACCACTGTGATTTGAGGTTTTCAAAAACATTTTTTTGTTTATGTTAAGGCCAAGGATGTTTATATTGTCAACAGGAGAGACGAGAGAACCGTCGAAAGAGATAGAAAAGTTAAGTGTCTGAGAGAGAGAGAGAGAGAGATTTGTAGAAGTTGGGTTTTTAAAGAATTAAATTTCACAAGCTTGAGATGACCCAACCCTGAAATTCTATCCAGATCAGCGAGAATAGAATCGGAAAGATTAAGACGAGAGGCAATTCTAGAAGTAAAAGAGGGAGCAGAATTGATATGAGTTGAAGAATGAAGGGTTAAGTCATCGACATATGAGTGGATAGAGTTAGATGTGCAGGTGAGAAGATCATTGATGAAAAGCAGGAATAAAGTAGGAGATAAAACAGAACCCTGAGGAACACCCCTATTGACAGAAAAAGAAGAAGTCTCCCCATCAACAACAGCCAACATTGAGCGATTTGAAAGAAAGCTAGACATAAGTAAGCAAAGAGAAGAAGGAAACCCAAAGGAGGGGAGCTTGGAGAGCAGTGACGCGTGCCATACCCGGTCAAATGCTTTGGATATGTTAAGCGCCACCACACAAGTCTTCCCGTAGTTCCTAAGGGCGGAAAACCATAAATCTGTTAAATAGGAAAGTATATCGCCAGTAGATCTCGAGCACCGAAAGCCGTACTGGTAATCAGAAAGAAGGGAAAGAGATTCCAGATGATCTAAGAAGTGAGAGTTGAGAAGGGTTTCAAAGATCTTAGAAAGAATACAAGTGAGAGCTATATGGCGATAGTTAGAAGGATCAGAGCAGCATCATTTTTTCGGAATAGGTTGGACATATGCGCGCTTCCAACACTGAGGGAAAGTGCTAGTATTGAGGCATAGAGAATATAGTTGAACGAGGGGTGGGTCAGCACGGAAGCACACTTCCTCAAACTCGGAGAGGAATGCCATCCGCTACCCGCCTTCCTAACGTTCATAGATTTCAGGAGCTCATGCACCTCAATCAGATGAAATGACAGGTGAAAGTATAGGACACCTGAGAGGAGGAGGAAGGAATACCAGAATCGTCCAGGGTTGAGTTAGAGGAAAATAGGAGGCCAAAGAGATGATTGGCCTTTTCAGTTGGAGTATTAACAACAGAATCATCAGAGCGAATATGAGGAGGAAAGGATGATTTTCAGAAGTTGTTAGAGATGTTTTTGTCAAGAGGCCAGAGAAATTTGTCAGTAGGACAAGAGGTCAGCGCATTTTCGCTTAATGAAAGTCCGCTTTTTTTCGTCGAAGAGTATCCCTGCAACGATTTCTAGGCTGAATGAAAATTGCGAGAGATAGGAGAACGAGAATTTTCCACACCCGATAAGCATGGTCAGAGAACAAGAATGATCGAACCATGGATTTTGGAGGAGAAAAAAAGATTTTAGTTGAAGAATGAATGAACTTGCTCATCCCATTAACAATTACAGTTCCCACTTTATCGGCAGATTCTGAAAGCGCCTTAAGAGTCAAAGCAGTCACTTCAATTATAGTGTAGAAGCAACGCAATGTGCTCCCCAATCGGCCCGATCAAAGTGCCAGAAAACAGCATAGGGTAGGATGGGATGTTGGAGAAAGTATAAAATTAAGTGATATAAGGTTGTGGGTCAGATTTTCACCGATAGGAGCGAAGGTGGTGTATTTATAGAGAGAAGGACTAGTGGTGAAACATAGTCAAGTGTGTTCAAGAATCAAGGACCATCCCGAATGTGTGTAGGTTATTTAATCAGTTGCTCCAGATCGTTGAGAATACTAAATGATTCGGCTTCCTCCCAACTAAATCAGTACGAGAGGAACCCAACAATTCAGTTTTGTGTACATTGAAATCCCCTAAATAGAGGACCTCAGTATTTGGATGAGAAGATATAATAGTCTCGTGAGAAGTAGTAAGGTAATCAAAAAAGGCATGAAAATCTGTTCTGTTAGGAGAACAGTAGCAGAAGCATAAGAATATTGTAGTAGAAGGAAGAAAGATTTTAAGCCACAGAACATCGAAGTTAAGAGATTCGAGATTCTCGAGACGTGTTATAGGAATGTTTATATTTACATAGGCACATACTCCACCCTTCAAACGGAAATTATAAAATAAGTTATAGTTGGATATATTAAACGAGTTGAAGGATGAATTCTTAGCCATCTGGGTCTCAGACAAGAGCATAAAATTAGGTTTAGAGTTAGTATTCCATGGATGCAGAGTTAGAGTGCAAGCCATTGATGTTGGTAAAGTGAAAGCCACGCCTGTGCAAATCTGCTATCATACACGCACACGCAATAAAAAAAAAAAAAAAAAAAGACAGAAACAAATAGACAAAACCAAAGGAGAAATGAGGAAAATTTATTCGTACGCTAAAACCTAAATTTTAAAGCGATAAAACCCTATTTACAGCAAATATCTAAAATATGAATAATCCAGAAAGTTTAAAAACACTCACGCACTCACACGCTCTCACGAAATTGCGTACAAAAATAAAATAAAATAATACTATTGATCAACTAAAAAAGTAGATAAATCTGTATAAATTATAATAATGGCTGTCCAAATAGGTAAATTTTACGCTAAAGACCAAGTTGGAGAAACGCTAAAAATCTAAGTTAAAAAGGAAATCGAGGAAAAAAAACATAACTTGGTACTAGCTATCTATATCGAACTAGATTTATTATTGAATCTAAAAGTTTCTCATAATTTTTCACCCAAAAAGTAAGAAGTATCGGCCATTTTAACTGATACCGATACCATCAAAAATGGCCGATACTACTGATACCGATACCGATACCGATACTATCGGTACATCCCTAATATATATATATATATATATATATATATATATATATATATATATATATTTAAATTTATTTATATATATATATATATATAAAAAATATATATATATATATATATATATATATATATATATATATATATATATATATATATATATATATATATACATATAGGCTATATGATGCAACAGAATCAGGCTCCAGCCAGATAACATGTCATTCCAAAAAGCTCTGGCTCAAGCCAGATCTATCTATAAAGATTTGAACATTTTTCCCCCACCCTTAAATATCTAAATACTTAGTTTCAAACAATATTCTAATCCAATTATGTTAGCTTTAAACATATTTAGCTTGTTTCATATATATATATATATATATATATATATATATATATATATATATATATATTTTTTTTTTTTAGTGATATTTTTTTATATATATATATATATATATATATATATATATATATATATATATATATATATATATATATATATATGTTATTATATATATATGTATATATATATATATATATATATTATATATATATATATATATATATATATATATATTATATATATATATATATATATATATATATATATATATATATATATATATATATATATATATATATATATATATATATATATATATATATATATATATATATATATATATGAGATTTTTTCTTTATTTTTACCGAGTGATCTTTTTAACAAATCTTGTAGTAAATTTTTATAATTAAAACTACATCTGATATCGAAATTTATGCATCTTTAAATTCTCATCGATCTGGTTCGCTGTAATATGTTTAATATAATTACGTATGCTAAGAAACTTTTATTTTAAACAAAGTAATTCATTGTGGAGAAGTATTCAAATTTTATGATGAATAAATGTTCATGAAAAAAAAAATGTGATTAACCTAAAGGACAGGTCGGTCAATTCAATGTTTAATTAAAGAAATAGCTAAAATTCAAAATTTTCTCTAGCCCTAATCATCTTAAAGATTTGTGTGGTTTTTATGAATCTATCGGAGTAAATATAATTTGTTATTTCAAAACTTTAATTCAGCGTATTTTTCTTTATAAATAACTGTTTGGCACTTGGTCCCAATATGAATTGCCAAGTTTGAGAGGATCCATCTTGAAAGAAAAACCTTCACATTTAGATGTATAGTAAGCAAAGTTTCAGGTTTACCCTCCTCATCTCGTCTATACATATCCAAAAATAACATCTGTGGCTAATTTTTTTTTTCACATACAGAGATCTTGAATAATGGAATATTTCAAAACTTGGCCATTTTCTTGGGCTTTACTCGAGGAAATCCATAGAAATATTAAATTTGTTAAAGTGTTTGGTTATGTAGAAACAAATCTTTCACTATAATTTGAGTGTGTTAACTTTCTCATTGAACTGTAGACCGCTTTGGTGAATCATCTCCAGGTAAATGCATGTTCAGTCATTGATATCAGCATTTGCTTATTGTTATCAAATGAAATCACAAGATAAAAAAAATCCAATGCTCTAAAATTTTCAGATACTAAAGATTCTTAAATTTCTTAGATGTACTTAAAGGCTCTTCAGAAAATTCAAATAATTTCCTGGCGCTATAGAAGGTTAATAGAGCTTCTATCCAGTACCTCAGATAAACTTATACAGCAAGTGTACAATTCTCCTTAAGACCAAACTCGGCTCTCATCACGTTAGAATTCACCTCAAAACGACAAAACCTTAAGAGTGTTGTGAATTGGCCTTGTAGCCTTGAATTAAACTCCTTGATTCGAGATTACCATGAAAATGAGAAAAAAAATCAACAATTCCTTGTAATCTCAGTCTTTTTAACACCTGAAACTTCCTCAAGAGCCCATATAATGATCACTGTCACCTCTTCACTCATATCTAATATTATTATCTAAATTCTAAAGTCCTATTAAACTATTATTAAATTTTAGTCTTCACAACCACCTATAAATCAATCATAAAGAGTAGTGTTGTAACGTCAGCCATAATTCTGGCAGCAGGCTGGATAATCCTAGTTTAAATTTTTTTTGCTCCAGATGGAGCAGTCTCCTGGTTTATTATTCCAACTTTCAAATCACCTGTTAACAATTTTATATAACATACCTTTATAATATAAATGAATTTAAATGTATACCTATACTCTTTTACCAAAGTTTACAAGCATAGACACAAAGTATCCTACATTTAAGAACGTTAAGGAACATTGTATCTTTCAGATCTTGCAAGAAAATGCTAATGCTCCTCTCCATCTTTTGTCTTCATTGTGTGTGTTTAAGAGGCTGACAACATCCACAACTCAAAAAGAAAGACTTTCAAATGAAAAAGGCTGAATTGCTTATTTTTGCACCACATTTTTGTGAATCTTAAACTTTTGATGATTTCATAAATTTAGGTCATATTAACATTCATTTTCCAATAATTTAAAAGGGAAAAAATTACTGTAATTAATGATGAGTTATGATAAAGAATTTTTTGTTTTATTAAATAAACAGTAAAAATTGCAACTTTTATAAACCTGTTTAAAAAAAAAAATACCTAAATTGAAAATTTGCTTTAATGTTTTTACAGTTCATCTGATTTTTACGAAATCGTGCAAGCTACAAAATTTCAATAAGTGTATTATGTTTATACGTTCTTTAAAGAGTATCCAAAAGTAATAAAATTTCTCAATAGGCTATTTTTTTTTTTGTACCATTTTTCTAGCAGAGGATAGATTTTTTTTTTAAAAAAGTTAAAATTTGCTTTAATTTCTTTTATATTCTAGAGTTTTTTTAAATGAAGTTATAAGAGTAAATATAATTTAATGAATTACACATTTTATTTAGGCATTTTTCTACATACCCAGTCACTTTACCTCTGGGCAAGCTATGTCCAATCTGAAACAGTCAGTACAATGATGCTCCCAGAGATCAAATAAGTAACTATATTGAAGAATGCTCTACATAATAGATACATAACTCATTTAATTAAATAAATTGGATAAACTAAATAAACTGGAGAGAATTTTCAGTTTTGGCAATTTTCACCAATTCATGATTTGATTAATATATATATATATATATATATATATATATATATATATATATATATATATATATATATATATATATATATATATATATATATATATATATATATATATATATATATATATATATATATATATATATATATATATATATATTTCTTTTATCCAGGGTTCACACTTCACTAAAATTTTGAATTTGATTTCCCTGACTTTCCCTGACCAAATCTGCAAATTTTCCCTGACCAGCGTGTTCGTTATTTTTGGTGTATAAAATATCTATTAATTATTATTGCAGCCTATTTACTCAGTTCATACATTAAATTATTGAAAATTTACTTTAGAAATTGTTCATCATGGATGAATTTAAAAATATTTTTTAGTAATCAGCCTATACCTTTCCCCATCGTCCAAAGCACTCCTTTTTTATTTTAAAAAAACAGTTTTATTTATACAAAAGAAAATAAATTAAAAGCTTACATTAATAGCCTAGGTGAATAGCGTCCACTGTAATCACAAAAGTTCTAAATGGGGAGATTTAGATTAACTTTTTCTTCTCAAGCATTTGAATTTTTGATTTTATAGCGTCTTCTTCTTCTGTTAAAGCCTTCAGTTTTAACATCTTTCTCTGCTCTTCAAGTTTATTGATCTGTATGGATAATATTCTTTTTTCAACCTTTTTATTCTCTTCTTTTTCTTTCTGTTTTGACTCTTTGAGATGTTCTTCATATCTCCTATGGGCAGCTCTTACATTTGTCAACATTTTTGAGTGATAGGAACTTTATGAATACTTTCATGAGATCTTATAGCATTGTGCACTGTTCTTTTCTTTGAGAAATCAGACTATGTTCTTTCAGATTCTCCACTAAAATTGCTTAATTTATAGAAACCCTCCTTCCATCAGAAATGCATTTACATGCGAAAATATTTCAGTCCTAATTCTAATACTCTGTTGCCACTCCGCCAACATTGATTCTCAGGTGCTATAGAAAAAACTCATCAAGTCTCTTAGAAGGACAATCATCACAAAAATATTTTGAATTTAATTAAGGGTAGAATGAGCTTCACTGCAAAGTAGAGTATAGTGCTTTTCTTTCTCAGCAACAGAATCTGTGATTCGGTTATTGGTGTACAACGCCTCTAGCAATAAATCAAATCTTTCTTTCCCTTGTTCTGGCTGATGAAAAACTATACTAGGATCCAATGATGAGAGCCATTGGACAGGCTTGTACTTCAGAGGACATCTTTCTAATATCTTTTCTTTCATTTTGATTTGCACAGTCTGGCATTCAAGTTTGTCATGTAAATCTAATGCAAAAAGCTTAGTTGTTGGTTGTAGCAGGCATTTTACTGGACTTAAGAAATCTTTCCATAATATTAAGTACGAGACATTGTAAATCTGTGAACAGAAATTAACCATCTGTGAACAGAAATTAACCAAGGTTCAGTTTGACGTCCAACCACTGGTCGTTAAAGTTAAGTTTTTTTTTGCTTGAAGTCATTTTATAAATAAATAATAAATACCTTCAACTGCACAAAAATCAAAAATCACTTCGTCAAACCTCAAAAAAAAAAAACACCTCAAAAAGTATAAATCCCTAAAAAAAAAAAGATATAAACAGATTAAGTCATAAGTCATACAGTCTAAAACACATCCATATACCAATCACCTTCAATCGGAAGGATGAACTTGGAACAACTTCTACGAACAGAATAGGAAGAATAGTAGGTAATAGTGAACTAAAAAATAGAAAGAAACAGGATAGAAGTAGATTTATGGAATGTCATTCCTCGCCCATCCTTTTCATTCACTTATCAAATACATCTCTCATTCCACAATTATACAGTAAGGAAAACAAATATCAAAAATATGTAACTTGGTCCATGGATCATTCTTCATATGTTTGGAAATTTTAAAATTTCCCTGACTTTTTTGGAATTTCCCTGACTTTCAGCATATTTTAAAACGTTTCCCTGACTTTCCCTGACCAAATTTTTTTTCCCTGACTTTCCAGAAAGTGTGAATCCTGTTATCTACCTCTTTTCCCCAAGACTGGGGGTAAGGTGCGTGTCATGCATCGGAAGAGAAAAGTAGAAGAAGAATATACAAAAGTCGAAAGGAAAGCCCAGCCTTACCGCCCCCTCTGTACCATTAATTAGTGAGAACTCGTCAGACAGAAAATCCACCCTAGAGCTTCATGGGACCGTGACGGACCTTCACTATGGTAAATCATCAATGTACGGGTTCATCCCTTGGCCCAGGTGGGCCACAACCATGCCCCCATACAAAACCCCGCCATTCACTCCTATTATGCACCTTTATTCTCGCCTCTGCCAAACTCACATTTCTCTCCTTCAGACATTCGTTCACCGACTTAATCCACTTTTTCTTTGGTCTCCCAGCGGTCGGTTCTCAACACACTCTCCACTATACATCCGCTTAACCAACCGACTATCATTCATCCTTTCCACATTACCAAACCATCTCAACATACTTTAATTTATTCTCTCATTTACCCTTTTCTTCACACCACACAACTCTCTAATACGTTCAGTCCTCATTTTATCAATTCCTCTCACACCTAGCATGCCCCTAAGATTGTCTATATAAGATTGTCGTATATATATATATATATATATATATATATATATATATATATATATATATATATATATATATATATATATCTATATTTATATATTATATATATATATATATATATATATATATATATATATATATATATATATATATATATATATATATATATATATATATATATATATATATATATATATATATATATATATATATTTGGAGTGTGTGTGTGTGCTTTAGTGGAGCTAAGGAGGCATACACCTTAAACTCTTATCTAGCATACATCTAAATGCTGAAGCTTTTTATTTCAATATAGAGTCATTGAAAGTTGGCCCTTCACATTGGGACAAGATGTCAAATGGTTGAATGAACAGAGAAGGGCTCTGAATCGAAGATGTAATTTGACCAATTATATCTACTCCTAAAATGTCATAAAAATTGGATTTGTAAAAATTATTGATCAAGCAAATTTTCAATTTTGACAATTTGAAGTTTAACTTTGAACCACTACTTAACATTAAGATAATCATTTCTTTAAATGTATTTGAACATTATGTATATTTATATATAGAAAATCACATCGTCTAAAAAAAAAAACTCCATTGTATGATTATATAAATAAAACGTATTACTGCAAGCAAGATTTTAAAGAATGCAAAGATATAGAATTTCAATATTAAATACATTGTAAATAGCCTATTAAAGATTTACAAGATTTGTTAGAAGAATCTTTCAGTAAAAATAAATCTCACTATTCATCCAATACATATGTATATACAACTACTTCCTACACTTTTATATGAAATATCTCTTAAAGCTAATAAATGAATTATTCTGAATGAAACTAAATATTTAGAATTTTAAGGAAATATGTTCAATTCCTTATATAAAGATCAGGCTGGAGGCTGGATAATGAAAATGATATCCGGCCAGAGTTGGAGCTTTTGAAAAGACAGGAAACCCGACCAGTACCGGAGCCTGATACCGTTTTATAACATTTTAAAAAAGAACTTCACGGGAGCTGTAAACTCTCTAAATATAGGCTATTTCAAAATCAATGATTATTATTTTTGACACTTTTTGTTTTATATACAGTATTAAATGAGCTAAATTAAAATGGAATCTATTAGTCTACAAGCTATACAAACTAGGGATGGAGTCAAGTATCAGCATCGGCAATTATTTGGTATCAGTACTGTGTCAGGAATTTTTTGTAGTATTGATACTCAGTATCGGAATCACACAAATCCTGATCATATTCATAAAAAATAGTTGATACTCAACTGATGCTAAAATCCTGTTTAAATAATTAGAAATTTAACTTTAATTTTAACTAAAATTTAAAAATTAACAATATATTACTGATAGCTAGCTACACCTTTAATATATAAAAATGGTTATCAGCTATTTTTTGTATCTGAATCAGTATTGGCAGTTTATAGTATCATTATTCAGTATCAGAATTGACAAACATTTTGATATTGCTCCATCCCTAATACAAACATCAGAATTTTTTCCACAAAGTCTAACAATGTTTTAATAAATAATTCATATTTTAGACTTTAAAATAAAAAGTAAAATAAAATATTTTTCTTTACTTACTTTATGAAACAAGTTTCTGACATTAATATACTTTTCATCACAGTAATTTCTCTTGTGAGCCAAAAAATTGATTACTGAACGGAAAAGATTTCGACAGACTTTACATTCAAAAATCAAATCACACTCATTTGCTATTAAGTATTTAACCTGAAAGAGGAAATTTTTAACAATAATAAAAATCATAATATGAGGAAAGCACCCTTTTTATTTCCCTATTCGGATGAAAAACATTTGAAATCCCCTTATTTCACTTGCAATTGCATGGACAGAATATTAATTTAGATACACTTCTATATACTTTCTCCTTCACAGTCAATCTGACCTAAAGTTTCAGCCCTAGCCAAATCTATCTTCAAAAGCTGCTTCATATATGCAGGAAAAATGTAAAATGTGAATGGAGAAAATATTTCAATATCCCAGAATGTCTGAGGTGTAAATGTTTTGAGCTACCAATAACAAGAAGTCACCTTTCAAACTCAACCATACACTCTACCATATCTCATCTAGATGTGAATCTAATTCTAAGGATTGCTACTGTATTTACTTTGATAAAGAAAGAAAAAAATCCTATATTAAGCAATAGGCATTCTACTCCAAGATACTTTCATTTTGCCAATACTCCCACTATTTTCATACGTTTTGAACTCTTCTCCTTTCTTTACCATTCTGAAACCTTTTAACTAACTACCAAGTTGGGAAAGAGAGGGAGGACATAAAAAAAAGATCTAATGAGTATGAAAGCTCCAGACATTTGAAAGTTAGGCAAGAACTTTCGAACAAGTTGTATTCATGAACAAGGGGTTTTAAAGTACACATTATACTCTACATGAAGGTTGCACAGCCTAAAGATATCATTCATTTTTTAAAATCTGGTCTGAAAGATCATAATTATAGAAGTACAATGCTTTCACATACCGGTATATAGAGAGAAAAAAAGTCTACATCACTATGGTCACACTCTATAAGAATTAAAATGTGAAAGGACTATTTTATTTACCTCTGCAGTTCCTGTGACTAGCAACCTTGCCACATGTGAAACACTTGACACAGATGTATCTATTGAACTCTTCAACACAGAGAAATCAGGATCTTCAGGTAATTCAATTATTGGAACCTAATTAATAGAATATTGTTCAAATACCAATCTCTATGTAATGTATAAAACTTGAATAAAAAGTAATAAAAAACCTACATCTAATATTAAAAACAAAAATTAATAGCAATAATAAAAATAAAATTGTTAAAAATAAATAACTAAAAATCAATCATCAAAAAGAAAAAAAATTTAAAGAAAGAATCTCTTTACCTCTGATGTAGTTCGAGGAGTATTAATTTTTTTGGATGATTTGGAAGAGCTTGATGAATTTTGATTTTTCTGTTGTGGAGTAATAATTTTTTCAATGCTCACAAAAGGTTGACTATTTTTAATGTTAGGTTTTGATGACTTTGCATTTTCAGTACTAACAGTTTTCTTTCCTCCCAACATCTTTCGTGCTTTCTTAACCATTTCTGGATTACACAACATCCTGCACAAACAGTAATAGTAGTAGTAATAAAAAAACAGTAATAGTAGTAGTAATAAAAATAAGTTACAAAATTATTTTAAAAAATATTTTTTATATGCGAGTTACATTTAACACATACAATGTTTGTGTTAAGATAGCATATTTCCCAGAATAATATTTATCAAGCTTTGGAAATGACTGCTTCTAAATAGCTTGACATTTGTTATTTTGACTCTACTAAATAGAAGTGTATGTTGTGACGATCATGACGTTAGGAGTATACTTTCTTTTCGGATTTGATTAAATAGTCTTTGTTTTGCGTAAGAAACATTATGGATTTGGGAAACACTACAATATCATTGATGTCCCACATTTTTTAATTTTGTTCAAATAAATTTTCGTTTACAAACTGATGTTTGTATAATTTTCCAGGATGTTAAGTTGGTGTTTACAATTTAGACATGAAAATAATTGCATGAGAATCTATTATCCCCTCCATGTTCAAAATAGTATTCAAGGACTTTGAGTTTAAATTCTTTTGAATACTTTTTTTATCATTTCTTGCTTTTTTTATGAGGAAAATCGCAAAGTTCATTCCATCTACTAATTTTTTTTGTTCTGTGTTTTATTATCTAAATATAGCGGAGCTTTCGTCATTGTTACATTATCTTTTTCGAGCTTTAAAAAATTAACAATTCGCCTACGTGTTATATTTGGAAATTATTTAGGCAATCGGCAACTCTGTAATTAGTTCCGGATAAGTTAATTTAATCATTTATTTGCGAATATTCATATGCAGTGTTTGAAAAATATTGTTATAGACAAGGTGGTTATGGATATTTTTTTTTGGTTTTCTAAGAGTATCATTTAACTATATATTTTTGAGATGTTGACCAGTTTTCTCTTCCTGAATATTTATTTCAATAGGCGTTTTTGAGTGTATAAATGTTGAATATTAAAATATTTTCTATTTTAAATAATGAATTGGTTTTCTATTCAAATCTTCAACAGTGTACAGAACTATTACTATCTTATAAATTACACAATTCCACTACTATTAAATATGCTTGTTATTTATTTTTCTCTCAATCTATTCTCTAATGAGGAAAGATGTCATTCTTACATAAATCCAGTTTCCAAGGAGGGGGCTTTTAAAAACATTTAGAAAGCAAAGATTATAAAGTGTGGCAACATTTAACTATTTATTTGGTAGCATTCCTACCTGAAAATACACGGTTAGGGCTATGGTATGTTGAATAGTGTTTGAAAAATTTTTAGTTCTCAGACATGCGTCTCGTTCGTCTGATGGTTGTGGGGGAAGGACAAATTTCTCCGAAAAAGAAAGTACGCCCACGTATATTTTTGTTTATTAGTCTGATGCTAAAGTTTATTTAAAATTTTTTTTTAATTAAAGGAGTTTTTTGAAAAGCTTTGGATAATTATTGGTATGGTTTTAATAAATCAAGAAGTCAATTATCGATCAACTATTTTTATTGTTAATTAAGAGTCTTATAGCATTATTATGCTAAACATTGTTTTGTTTTTTTTTTTTTAAGGATTTGTTTTGCTTTTTTTCAAACTGAAAAAAATTAATATTGCTTTTAATACTAAACTTTTATTTTTTTTCAATGTAATACGGTTTAAATAACTCTCTTTCCGTATAAATTAATTTTTAAAGTCGTTATTGTAAAGCAGAATATTGTTGAATTAGATTTTTTAAGAAAGGCAGATCGCGTGTTGTTTGTTGTGAGGAAAATTGTTATTGTTGAGTCTTCAGAGATTATCTCGCCGTTTCAGTATGCATACTCTTAATTTTTTTGGCTATGTGGTTGAGCATTAATCTATCACTGCCTGCCCGAATTTTTTTATTGGTCTCGTAAAAATCTATTTTTTATATTCTTTACAACGGTAAATTTTTGTTGAGGCCATCTCTTCATTTGGCTGGGTGTTTTCAGGGGATATTACAAAAACCTAATTTATGGGGGATACTTAAATAAGACCGCTATCTTATTTAAGCACCTCGAATTCAGAATTTCTGACTTTTTTATACAGCCACCTTATTTTGAAATTCGGGTCGTTTTCAGTAAAAAAGATGATTTTTATATTATTTTGTGAACAAAAAAGTTCGTCAGTGTGGGATGTTTAACCTAAATTTTATCTATTGGTTTTTTCCGCTATTATATAATACATATTAGCTTCTTTTATTACTTTTTTTTAAGGTAGGCCCCATTATGAGGCCATTGTCTAGTTCCTCCGTTAATCTTACTTTGGTATAATTGTGTGGCTAAATAATTTATTAGACCAGTGGGTAATATATTTTATAATTTTTTAGGGATTTTTGTGGTCAACGACATAAATGCCGGGCATCTCCTGAAATACAGGTCCGTAATAAGACGATTTTAATTTTAGAAAAGTTCGTTGTGTAGGAATAACGTAGTGTGTCATTCGGCATTGTAGATCGTGTTATTAGATACTTTCGGTAATAGTCCATTAAATTTTGTCAAAATTTTGATAAATTTTTACCATTTAGGATTTTTTGGTTAACATAGAAATTGGCCATTTCCCCGAATAAATCGAGAAAAGTGATTTTTTATTTTAGAAAAAGGTTTTTGTGTGAGGAATATCATGGAGTCCAAGATTTGTAATACGCTGTTATACAGAGAGCAGGCGCACGTACGATATGAGAGAAAGAGAAGAGACGGATGAGAGAATGGGAGAGAGAGAGAGGAACGGAAAGCGCGAACAGCGAATATGTGAGGTGGAGTGAAGAGGTTCTGAAAATATATCAGTAAATAATTTTATTTTATTATAAATTTGAAAAGGTATGTATTAATTTATGAAGTTTATGGATTTTTTTTAGATTTTTTTTTGATAAACTTTTTATGGTATTAGGATGGAGGTCTAGTTCAAAAATTAACATAATACGACTTAGAAAACATGGTATCGACCACTTCTTACGGATACAATGATTTAAATCCCGGGAAAAGAGACAAAGGAAAGAGGGACGTGGTTTAAAAAGCGGAAAATAGGCTATTTAGTCAAGGGTTTAATAGAGTGAGATGATAGGGGGATCTTACATTGAGGTTCTAATTACAATCGAGGAAAGTTTATTGCAAGGTTAAAATGACTACGCATCAATATAAGCATGTATGTGTAAATTCATACTGTGGGGAGTCCCTGTCAGAACAAGACTTATTTACAGTTTAATAATGTTGGGTGTGAAGACAAAACTTATTTGGAAATATACTATATTAAGGGAAGAATTTAATGCAGGGGAAAGTTTTTAGGAGGGAGGGTGTCTAAGGCATCTATATCGAATGAGGACTTACGAAAATTATTATATCCTTATATATGAAATATAATATTTATATAAAAATTGGCATTTTAATATTTATTTTAGATTAGGTAGGTTTTTATGTTGTGAGGGGTGAATATTGATATGAGTTATCTTTTGAGATTTGTTTTATAATATTATTTCATGTTATACCTCATTGGAGATAACAGTATCTCTCTATAGAAATTTCTTTTGTTTCAATAATTATTTCTAAATTTGAATTTAGGGATTTTGTGGGTAAACATAATAAGGCCCATTATCATTCACTTACTGAAATTAACAATCACGTAGAATAAACTGATTTTATTTATTTTTATTATGATAAAGGTTTTGTGTGTTAGTAAATATGAAGTAACAAAATAAACTTTTTTGGATTATTATTTTATATTAACTTAGGCTATATATATATATTATGTGCGAAGTTTAATATTTTTATGTCTCAAGTTAATTTTGGTTCAAAATCATTTGAGATTATGAAACTTTTCTATGGATTATTTAGTGTTCAATATAACATAAATGGCTAATTACTATCTCTATACTGAAATACTAGATCGTTACGAAATATAGTTGGAATGTTTATTTTATGAATTATTTTTAATATAATGGTATTTTGTGTGAGAATACTAATCATATTATATATTAGTGTCTTCGGTATTAATTAGTACTTTTATATTATGTTAAGAGTAACAGTCATTTAATTTTGTCATAAAATTTTTGAAATTTGAAATTTTATATTTAGGATTTTGTGTTCAACCTATAGAAGTAGCGATTGCTGTTTGTGGTAGGACTTCAGGTGCGGTATAATAAGTGGTTTTTTATTATTTATAAATGTGTTGTATTGTATGTGAGGATACTTAATTGCGGTCTGGATTTGTAATAGGTTATAATTATTCTTTGAAGACACTAATAGTCCTTCTAAAATTATAATTTTTATCAAAATTGAGTAGGAAAATTTGTATAATAATATTTTTAGTAGGTTATATATTTTTTTATGGTTCAAACATATAAATTGGCCATTATATCCTGCCCTGGAAATAGCTAGTTTATATCTGATAAGCAAAATGATTTTTGATGTATAAAAAATGTGGTTGTTGAGTGAGGAATAACTAATTAGGGTTTTCGGATTTTGTAATTAGCTTTACTTTTTAATAGTATTATATATTAAGTCTCAATTTTAAGCTTATTTTTTGTGTCATTATATTTTAAAATATTTTGAAAAAATTTTAGTATGATTTTTATAAAAGCAAATATACATATAAAATGATTCCATTCCTCTCTATAAGATAATTACAGGTAGTAGAAGTATAAATGGATCTTTATATATTATTTAGAAAGGTTTGTGTAGGAATCTAGTATGTGTCTCTAGTGATTTTATAATAGTTGTTTAATATTACTTGGAGTACTAAGTTACTTATATTAAAATTTATTGTCAAAATTATATAATTTGTGAATTTTAGATTTACCTGTTCAAACATAGTAAAATGGCCATATTCCTTCCTGAAATACAAGCGAGAAATGACTTTTAGTATTATTAGAAATAAGGATTCTTGAAAGTGAGGAAATAGCGCTAACTAGGTATCTTCGGATTTTTAAATAGTCGTTATAACTTTGGAGTAATATTAATATATTATAGCTATTATATTATATTATATATATATTATATATATATATATATATATTTTATTATATAATTACTTATGCATTACTGATCAATTACAATGAATTAATATTGGTCAGATTTAGGAAACATCTGGAAATTAAGGTGTTTGTTGGTTAATACCATTTTACATAATATAGATGTGCTGATAAAAAGATCTAGACGGAAAAGAGAGAAAGTGATAATTGATTTAGATAAAGATTTAAATAGGTAAGATATCGTACTATGATATGAGTTACTCCCTGGATGTATCAACTACTGTTATATACTTTGTGATAAGTAAAGTCCTCTCAATTATTATATATTACATTCTTTTTAAATAGTATTGAAAAAGTGCTTCATTTTAGGTGGTTTAACGCTAATTTTCAATTTAATTACTTAAATCATTACTTCATTTTTAATGACTTACAGTCACTAATACATTTTAGCATTTTTTTTATCTATTTGTATAAGAAATAATAGGTTTGTTGATTTAAGACTACAGGAAAAGATCTCGACAATAGGAAAGTTCTTGGGTTAGGTGTAACATAAGGACCCTTAGAATTTAATATTGAAAGCATGTTTATGAAAATTTTGAAAATTTTAAGGCTAATTTTTGGTTCCAAAACATAATGATATTGGTAACTAGTGTCAAGAAAATACTGGATCGTAGAAAATAAAGTGATTTTATATTATGTTTGAGATGTTTCTGGTTTTGAAAACAAGTTAGTTATTTATATTCTGGATTTTTTAATAGGCTTTTACTTGGAGTACAGGTCGCCAATTTAATGTTGTAAATTATTGGAAATTTGAATTATGGGTAATCAGCTAATTTCGTTGAAACAAATTCATAGTAAATGTCACCACACAAAATTGGATGCCATTCCATATGACGTGCTTTCTTCATTCGTTGAAAAGTGATTTTTATATTTAGAAAGGTTTTTGTGTGAGGAATATAGGTGTCTTCGGATTTTTAATTTAGCTTTTTAACTTTATTTATCATTACAATTAATTTTGTATATATATATATATATAATATATTATAAATTATAATATAGTATCTATTAATATAATTAGTATTATTTATATATACTATTGCTATCTACAGATGAACATATATGATAGTATATAATATATATATATATAGTGTATTTATATAGTACTATAAACAAGCTATTATAATATATATATATAGTAATATTTTTAGTTTATATATATATATATGTATTTAAGTGGTTCTCAAATTTCTCTATTGAATTGAGAATTAAAAATAGAGAAGAAGAATGATTAAAGAAATAGAAAGTTAGTTCGATGGGTGAGGGGATAATCTTTTGATACAGTTTGAAGAAGAGGGTTCTTCGGATAGGAAGAAAAGGTACAAGTTAATATACGGTTTACCAAATCTGAGAGCAAGCTTGGAAGTATAAACTGAGAATCATTGCAAGGATACTATAGGCTTTCTTTTGATCATAAATAAGTAGGATGAAGGTGGAAGAGGAGGAATAGATCCTAAATCTTCTGAAGTGAATTTAGAAACAAATTTTTATATGAATATTTTATTTTGAGGAGAAGTTGAAGGAGCGGTGAAGCTATCGGAATAGATGACACCCCGGTTCAGTGGATGGAAGTATCGTTATGGGGCAGTGTAAAAGCTTAAGAAATAAAGTAAGATTTGACGTTTCGAGTAATAAGGGTTCCACAATAATCTATAAGGTCTGCAACTTAATAGAAAATTATACCGTGTTGAAGCAACAATGCGAACTGGTTTGGCTTTAGCGCGTGGTTTGGTTGGATGAAACGATAATATTTTTTACATAACAAAAAAGGAAGTCTAATTAAGTAAAAGAGAAAGAAAATAAAAAAACAAAAAAAAAAAAAAAAAAAAAGAAAAATATCAAAAAAAAAAAAAATGAATATAACTTAGTTTTATTCATTTTGTTATTATATTTATTAAATCAATTTTTAATTAAATTCTATTAAAAGAAAACAGAACACTCAATTAAATATAAAATGAAAGTATTTGTATTTTTTTTTTTTTTTTTTTTTTGAATTAAATGTTAAAGTAATATTAAATAATTATTATTATGAATATTAAAATATATTTAAAGTTATCTTTAAAACAAATAATAATTAAAATATTTTTTTATTTTTATACAAATACATTTAAATACTAGTAATATTAATAATTATTTTATTAATATTTTGATATAAATATTAAATAAAAATATATATATTTTATATATTATATTTTAAATTTAAAATTAAAATATTATTAATTAATTATATTAAATATTGAAATTTTGCAAATCCAATATTTATTAAAGATATAAATAATAAATAATTGTAATTAATTCATTTTTACTGAATTATTTTTAATAAATTATTTGAATAATTTTTAAACAATTTTTAATTATAACCAATAAATTTTTGAATTTTTCTAATACATTTTTGAATTATTTTTTTTAAAATATTTTAAAAATAATATTATTAGTATGAAATTTAATTTTTTAAAAATAATTTTTAAATATTATTTGATAAATCATTTTGATTAAAATATAATGAAATAATTATAAATAAAAAAAAAATAAATAAACCTGATTTATTTTTATATTTTCTTATTACTTATTTATTAAAAAAAATAAATAAAAGCTTGATTATTATATTACTTTATCTGTTTATAAATTTTTTAATTTAAATTTAAATAATTAATATAATTCTTTAAAAATTTAATAATTTTAATATATGAAACTAATAGTTATCAACACAAATACGTTTTCTAATAAATTTAAATTTTTTTATCTTAAATCTACAATACACTATATATTTAAATTATTTTTTATTTATTATTATTTTATCTATATTATTGTTTTTATTTTAATTTTATTTTATATGTTTGTT
>JABUQX010003056.1:0-34575 GCA_015478945.1 Trachelipus rathkii
GAAAAGAGAGAGATACTTTTTTTGTATAACTCAAAGAAAATTTTAAAAAAAATTTCAAAATTTTTTTTTTGAAAATTTTGTTCCAAGAACAATCCAAAACAATCGCATATACAAAGAAATTACTAGGTAAAAAATGTGCCTCACCCTCGACTACATATGCCCTGAATATTTCATTCACTTCGCCTGAACAGGAAAAAAATTATCGCAGTTTTTCATTTCAAAATCCAAAAAAAAGTGGGTTTGGAAATTGGACAACGCTGAGCACAAAACTCAAAAAATCGAAAAATATAAACGTGCATTTTGTAGAATAGTCCAATCTTTGTATTTTCCAAGTTTGAAGTCATTTCGGAACAATTCTGGAAGTTGATACGAAAAATGTCAAAAACATATGGGTTTTGAAAGAAATTGAAAATTTTGAAAAATATGACTACAGACACAGAAAAACACCGGAAAACAACGTTTTAGAGGCAAAAAAAGCTACAATTTGGTGTTTATAGGGTCAAAATCGGCTGATAATTCCGAATTTGATGTCCATTTTCAGGTGGGGGCTAAAATGGGGTCCAAAAATCTAAAATATTGGATCATGCCCTTCAGCAAGATGGAGAAAGCTCTCACACCTCAAACCTGTCCCGAGATTGGCTGAAAGAGAACTTTGGAGGCTGTGTGATCAGTCTTAAGGCTGATTTTGAGTGGGCACCTCATAGCCCATACCTTAGAGGCTTACGCCCATGTTTCTTCCATTAGGGCTATCTCAAGGACAGAGTTTACGAAGGGAGACCCAGGGCTATCACTGAATCCAAGGAAACCATCAATTAAGTAGGAGATAAAAGCCATTCTTCGGTCTGTTTGTAAGGACGTCTTGGACAACTTTTTTTGAGTCACCCTGTAGGCCTATATATATATATATATATATATATCTAACTATAACTTATTTCATAATTTCCGTCTGAAGGGTGAGTGTGTGCCTATATAAACATTAAACTCCTGTAACACGTTCTCTGTGAATCCGAATCTCCTAACTTCGATGCTTTGTGGCTCAAAAATCTTTCTTCCTCTAACTGACACATAATCTTGTGCTTCTGCTACTGTTCTCCTAACAGAACAGATTTTCACATCTTCTTTGAATATCTTACTACCTCTCACGAGACTGTTATATCTTCTCATCCAAATACTGAGGTCCTCTATTTAGGGGATTTCAATGTACACAACACTGATTGGTTGGGTCCTTCATACTGATTTAGGTGGGAGGAGGCCGAATCATTCAGCATTCTAACGATCGGAGCAACTAATCAACAGAACCTACACAATTCCGGTCGTCCTCAACAATTCTTGAACACCTTACCTAATGTTTCACTCTATCACTCTCTCTATATACACTACCTTCGGCTCCTATTGGAATCTGAACCACAACCTTATATCTCTTAACTTTAATACTTTTTCTCCCTAACAGCTCCATCCTGCCCTATGCGTTTTTTTTCTGGCACTTTGATCGGCGTGATTGGGGGCATTGCGTCGCTTCTACGCTATAATAATTGGAATGACTGCTTTGACTCTGATGACGCTTCGGCTTTCTGCCACTAAGGTGGGAGCTGTAATAAGTTGCAACGGGATGAGCGTTTCATTCCTTCTTTCGACTAATCTTTCTCGTTCTCCTCATAATCCATGGTTCGATCGTGCCTGTTCTTTGGCCATTGCTAGAAACAGCGCTTATCGGGGGTGGAAAAATTCCTCGTTCTCCTATCACTCTCGCTAATTTCCATTCAGCTAGAAATCGTTGCAGGGATACTCTTCGACGCGGAAAAGCGGGCTTTCATAAAACGAAAGTGCGGCTAACCCTCCTTGTTCTCCTACTGACAAATCTTCTGGCCTCTTGCCAAAAACATCTCTAACAACTTCCGTGTAAATCTACCTTTCTCCTCTTATTCGATCTGATGGCTCTGTTGCTAACTCTCCAAAGAAAAGGCCAATCTCTTCGGCCTCTCATTTTCCTCTAACCAACCCTGGACGATTCTGGCATTCCCTTTCCTCCAGCTTCTCCTCTCAGGTGTCCTATGGCTTTGCCTGTGATTACTTTGATCGGGTGTCTATGGGCTCCTGAGATCTATAAACGTTAGGAAGGCGGGGGGCCCCGGATGGCATCCCCCCGAGTTTTGAGGAGTGTGCTTTCCGAGCTGGCCCCTCCCCTCGTTCAAATATATTCTATGTCCCAATACTAACACTTTCCCTCATTGTTGGAAGCACATGTCAAACCAATTCCGAAAAAAGGAAGCCGCTCTGATCCTTCCAGCCTATCGCCCTATAGCTCTCCTGTATTCTATCTCTAAGATCTTTGAAACCTTCTCAACTCTCACTTCTTAACCATCTGGAATCTCATTTCTTCTTTCCGATCGCCAAGTAACGGCTTTCCGGCCGTTCGAGGTCTACTGTGATATACTTTCCTTTTAACCGATTTATGGTTTTCCGCCCTTAGAACTACGGGAAGACTTGTGTGGTGGCGCTTGATATTTCCAAAGCATTTGACCGGGTGTGGCACGCGTCATGCTCTCCAAGCTCCCTCCTTTGGTTTCCTCCTTCTCTTTGCTTATTATGTCTAGTTTTTCTTTCAAATCGTCATATCGGCTGTTGTTGATGGGGCGCTTTCTCTTCTTTCCCTGTCAATAGTGGTGTTCCTCAAGGGTTCTGTGTCTTATCTCCTACTTTTATTCTACTTTTCATTAATGAGCTTCTCACCTGCACATCTACCTCTATTCACTCATATGCCGATAACTCGACCCTTCATTCTCAACTCATTTATTCTGCTCCTCTTTTACTTCTAGAATTGCTCTCGTCTTAATCTTTCGATTCTATTCTCGCTGATCTGGATAGAATTCCGGGTGGGGTCGTCTTCATCGTTTTCAAATTCTTAAAAAACTCCACAACTTCTTCAAATCTCCCTCCCTAAGACACTTTCTAACTTTCCTATCTTTTCGACGGTTCTTTCTCGTCTCTCCTGTTGACAATAATAAACATCCTGGCCTTAACATAAACAAAAATGTCTTGGAAACCTCATCAAAACGGTTGCTAAGGCGGCCTCAAAGAAACTGGGAGTTCTGTTTAGACTGCGAGACTTTTTTTCTCTCCCACAGTTACTCCAGTATACAAGGGCCTCATCACCAGCCTTGTCATGGAGTACTTGCTCTCATCTGGGGGGGCTTCAGGTTTCACCGGCTTCTGGATAGGTCGAGTCGAAAGCAAAAAGACTATAAACCGTCGTTTCTGTTCTAGTTCACTTGACCCTCTATCTTGCGGCGCCGATGTTGGTGCTTTATCCTTTTTCTATAGGTAGTAGCGGCAAGTGCTCGAGGGAGCTTTTCCACTCGCGTGCCACCCTCCCTTTAAGACGCCCCTCGTAGCCAAGGGTGCTGTAATCGGCACATGAAGTTTTGTGGTTGATATTAGCAACTCCAGACAAGTTCGCTGCGGTGCCTCCTTCTTCCTGCCCACCTTGTTCCTGTGGAATTCTCTTCCATCTTCTGTTTTCCTACTCAATTTATCTCCCTCACTTTAAAAGCCCGCGTCTGTGCTCATCTGCGTTGTTTGCGTTAGTTGATGAATTTTTGTTGATTTTAACAACCCCTCCTTGAATAGGGCTTTTGCCCGTGAGCGGTGGTGCGATGTCTGTAAAAAAAAAAAAAAAAAAAACAATAATATATATTATATATATATTATATATATATATTTATATATATATATATATATATATATATATATATATATATATATATATATATATATATATATATTATATATATATATATATATTATTATATATATATATATATATATTAAAAATTGGAACCTATTAATTCTAAGGTTTTTCTACGGGTGTTCCTTTTATCGTAGTTCCCCGACCCGTGAGTGCTGGTGAAATATTAAAATACATCATGATAAGCCTATAAAAAAAATCAAAAAGTTGCATGTGGCAGTTAGATTAGTTTTACACGTTGCAAAAATGAAATATGTAGACTTTATAACTTGTTCAAAGTCATTTATCGAGTTTCTTTCACTTTTTACGTTTGTCTTCCTATTCCCTCACTTTAATCATTTAATGTCAGTTTCATGAAAATCTGAAACTGACATTTGTTTTATTACTTTCTCCAAAGACAAATGTTATAAAAATGAAATTTTGCGTGCTTGTAAAAAAAAAATTTGTGGGTCTCCGGTGGGTGTCGTTACGATTATCCTTATAATTGCAACATATTTCTCATATTTTCATTCATTTTCATTGAAATTGGCGAAAGACGTTAGGATTAATTAATAAGGACCAAAAATTCTGGTTTGGAAAAAGACCAAAGAACTCCTGCTTGCATGTTACCACCAAAGAATTAATCCTACATGATACCACCAATGAAGGACTTCTACATGATACCACCAAAGAAGTACTCCTACATGATACCAACAAAGAAAGGGGAAAATTCTGGATAAATTCGAAAATTATTAAGCCACACATGCCCATATATTCTGGCTTTAAAGTGTATGAGTCAAAGGATTGGAGGGAAATCAAGTATAAAAAAGAAGTGTGTTCCGGTAAAGAAAATTTAGGAATGAACAGAGATGTTATATTGAGATTCAAAGGGTTGGAGAGAGAAAGAATGAGATTGTGTGGATTGTCGACTAATAAAGAGGTCTGATTATAGGAGGAGCTGTGATATTTGAGGGTTCACAAGAGTAGAATTTAATGACGAAAGTATAAGAGAAGTGAAGGAACATTTCGCAATCTGGAAAGATATTAGAGATGATTAGTGAGAGTGTAGGAGTTGATAGACAAATAGTTCGAAATGATCAAAAAATTTTGGTCGTTTCAATTTGGGGGAGTTTTAACACTTACACCCCTTTCCTATCTGCTAATGGACCTGCCTATCAGCACTACTAGTTTATGGTTTAGAATAAGTGAAAACATTTTTTCACGCATATTTTTTTTAGCGCGCAGAAAGCGAACAACCCATTTTTTCCCCAATTTCTTTTCCGGACCAGAACAGGGTCCTCACACAACTCTCCGCGTCCTAACTTAGAGTGCATAAGGATGTTTCTGGGTGAACCCCTTTTCATATGGCCAATAATATAACCTTTATTATATATCTCATATCGATAAAATACTTATATCTTTATATATATTATCTACTTTATTATACAAATAATATATAAATACTCACTATTATTCTCAATATAAATCTTATAGCATATATATATATTAATCTAAATATATAATATATATATAACCAATAATTATTAATTCTATTTATATATTTATACGTAATAAATACTATATTATTAATTATATAAATAGATGATATAATAAGGGGATAGGTTATTAGATAGCTAAAGGTTTTGCAATGAGCGCTGCTAACTTATCTATATATTCATCCATTCATCTATATATATTATACTCACTATATATATCTATTATAACACTACCTACAATATTTAAATGTTTATTATCTATATACTATATACATAACTGGGTTATTGAGCACTATTATAATATATATTATATTGTGTGTTTATTAATTGTACAAGTATAATTGAGGATAGGAACAGGAGGAGAAATTTCGATAAGATATCCCAAAGGAAATATTCTCTCTCTTTACCCTCATCTTCAATCTTCGAATCTATATAATTTAGAGTAGCTCATTAAACAAAATCCCGAATATAAATTTTAGTCACGCAAAATTTGGTGAAATGCGATTTTGCTATTCACAATTCTTTTTATAAGTTCATGTATTCTGCAATTGAATCTCTTTGGAAAGGGATTTCGAGGAAACGCAAAAAGAGTTTCAATTTTTAAACACTTTTGTAAGCGTTAAACACATTTGGCAAGGCAAGGTCCTCTTTTAATGGGTATAAGAGAAGAGTTGACCATGACTACACCATATTAAATTGTTAAAAACTTTGTGCAGTAAAAAGTGATTGACCGGAAACGTTATAGGATAGTAGCGATCTACACCAGTAATTTTAAGTCATTCGACATTGGTTCAAAACTTTTGCCCATGAGAAGTTCTCTTTAATTAAGAATTTTCTGTATTTATCAGATGTCAGGAATAAATCTAGTTTTAACCCATATTACTTATATTTATCATATACCACTACTACATATTTGTAGTGACTAATAAACCCCTACATATATATTTTATATATATATTTATTTATACTTTTACCTCATACTACTAACTTAATAACGGTAGTGAACTACTATATATATACTCTACTACATATATACCTATTCTTCTAATAAATATTATACTATATTACTAAATATTACATTAATTATTACTATTTATAGTAATAGCATTATTACCCTATATTATATTTATTTATACTATATCAGAGAGATGGAGGCAGCGCCCGCTCATTTAAGGGTAGTCCGCTAGCGCCCCTCCGCAACCTTGAGAAAAACGTAGTCCCGCTAGCGCACCCCTCCGCACCATTCAGACATCCCAAACCTAACCAGCAATCCGCACCGTCTTCGACAGCGTCCGTCACGATTTCTTCTCTAATCTCGCTGCGCTTCAACATTTAAAGGTTTTTAAAATATAAAATACATTAGATCAGTAACTATATCAACCCTTACCACAAAATATGTTGAGCTTCCTGCAACATATTATTATGAAATAATTGAGATGCATTTATTTTACTTAAAATTTTCAAGATTCTCTCCTAGCATCTTCCATCAATTGATCTTCCTCTCACAAAAGCAAGAACCATCCCTATCTCACCCTTTTCTTAAAAACGCAATTAGATCTGACTCACAAATTCCAACTTTCATGTTAAGTCTGGACCTTCGTGGTGTGCGCCCCTCCAAAAAATATCCCTACCAATACTAAAATAATTCGCTCTATCAGACAACAAAACTAGGGAGCAGGTGATATTATATTTATATTGACCACAATATTTCAGAACAAATGCTGCCCTCATGCTGAAAGGGAAAGATGATCCTTGTTAGAGAGGAGTGCTAAGGTGAATAGCTCAATTCCTTAACCCAATTGCATAAATTTAAAGGTTCCTCACCTTAATGTTCATTTTCTGCTCTCTGTCTGTTCTTTCTTGTACTTCTAATGGTATGAATTCTTACTCTTCATTCAAGACTTTAGAAGTATCCATTTGATATACCTTTGATACGCTTTGCAAGAGTCGATTGCGCAATGCTACGGTATTCAGTCTGCTGTTAACACCAATATATATTGTAAAATATAAATGATATATATATATTACGACTTGTATTTAGCTATTAATTGTTTTCATATACCTAATTCATACCTCATCATTATACTATTTATATACTATTACTATATACCTTATATATATAATATAATAAGGGGTGTTTAACCTTATTATATTATATTATATATATTATTTTATATATTATATTATTCATTAATAATAAATTTATATATACAGTTACTACCCTTTCTACTCTAAGTGATTATACATCTCACCGGCGCCCTCCTATATAACCTTACTTATATATATCGGTAATCTACTACCCTAAATAATATTATAACCATATATATATATATATAATTTATAATATATACTTATCCTACCTACCTATATATTATATAATCATAATTTTGTATAAAACCCAAAAATATACCTATATATATACCTATATATCTTCCAAAATTATATTTATTATGTAATAACTATAAATATATTATATATTATTATCCCTACCAGGTTATAAATATATATTATGTTTAAATAACTATAGGTTCTAACACATTTTACTTAATATTTATTATTATACTCTCATATGTATTACAATATCCCTATATATATTCTCTTATATTATATATAATATATTATAACATAAATGAGTATAGTATTAACTTAATTACTTTGCTTTACTTACCCTTCTCCACAATTATTATATAATCTCTATACTCTATATATAGGGATATATAAAATCATTATTTATAATATATTTACTATTCCAATATAAATATTACTGCTTTATAATTATAATTTTATGTTTAAGTCCTTAGTCCATTCAATATCAAATTATTCCATAAGGATAATTTAGCTGGCATAGTAATATTATCAAATAATTATTATATTATATTACCAATAATAAGGTGAAATATACTCTCCTCCCCTCCACCCACCTTACCGTTATCTATTGATATATTCATATAACCATATATATAGTATGAATAGTATAAAGTATGAATTATTACTATTGCATTCTATTTTACCATTCTTTCATAGCACCATTTTTTTCTCTAACTCATCTACCTTATCCCCCAATTATTATCTCCATTCTATCTCTTTTTATGGTCTAAATAACCTCATTATTTATATCCCAAATAAATATCCCTTATTCCTATTCTTTTAGGGGTGCCCACTCATTTATACTCCAAATAACATCCCTCCCAACTACCTCTACTACATAACTGGTCACCCTGAAAAAAGTTTGTACCCTCTTTGGGCCTATATAATATAATATAATAATTTAATATACAATAATATAAAATTATATATATATATCGTATATATAAAGTTGTATTCGTACCACCTACCTATAACTTCTCCCTCACTCCCTCACTATCAATACCACCATTATTCATATACGTGTTAAAATAACTCAAAATATATAATTAACAAACACTCATCCTCTATTATCATTATTATTTTACTTGTGGACGTAGTAAGGGTCATAGGTCCCCCCCTTATTTCTAATTTTTTAATAATATCACTTCATTTCACAACAAAATTGCATTTAGAGGAATCAATTTTAATATAGTGATATAGTGATATTAATTAGTGTTAAGTGTGTCACCTTCCCGTGTAATATATTTCCCTCATTTACATTTATCCATAACCTACCGCTACCCCAATAACATATATAAATGGGTTTCAATATATTTACCCTTTATTCTTATTACTTTTCTCCATTAACTACGTTAAACGCATTATATTCCTTATTTATATTAGCATTTCTTTTTATTACCACTTCCTCTATAAGTAAATTTTCCATATATAAGCATTTATATCTTCATTGAATATATAAATATAAAATACTATTTTGTTAAAATACATAATTGCCTATATATATATTAAGAATATCAGTTATAATAAAAATATAACTCCATCTTAATACTTTCTTATTTCTTTACTATTTAATAAACTACCTCGAGCTTATTTAGGAGTGACCTGTATGCATTCTACTTTATCAAATTATATATCCACCCTATCAACTATCTAATAAACCTGTTCGTGATACTTTAGCTTATACCGTTCACTAACTATTAGGTGACCATAAATATACCACCAACAATTAAACTTCTTTATTAGTGCCCTACTATATAACTTATCTAATTTAATAAGAATACACTTTTGCTTATCCAGGATATTTATGTATGTATTTTTCTCGAGGGTGCCTTTTGTTCATACCTTTATTCCATAAAGGAAATTATGGTAATTAGCCCCTTCCGTACATTGCCTATTTTTGTATTATAGTAATTGACACTATGATAACTTAGCAGAGATATTTGATGACTTTGTATATTACATATATAGCCACTTCGATTCTATAACACCATTCATATTATAATTATTATCCCTCTTGTTTCATCTTACTAATATCTTATAAAATGAAGATACCATATAAAGGAGGTTGGATCTGGACTTCTTTTTAGGAATGTTTTTTATTTAATTTAAACACCAGTTACGAAAAGAGTGATAAAATATGACTAATAAATCCAAAGAATAAATACATTATTTACTCCCTTACTAATACTTCAATAATTCTAACACACCCATATATGAGTGTGTTCTTTATTATCACAAACCATAGAATTCATCTAATAAAGATAACAACACCTAATTTATATTACTCTTACATTTTTCAAAATAAAGAGGGTAGCGGAAACAAAAAAAGAGCCGAAACATTTTTCTATTGATCCTGCAACGATGCAATGAGTCCGATAATTTCTGCACGCACTGGCCGCTTACCAAATAACCGCTAGTCCGCCTACCTTCTCTCCTGGTTTAGCTCTCCAGACTCAGCGAGCGACTAGAACAGGAACTCAAAAACTGGAATTTGCGAGACAA
Organism: Trachelipus rathkii; assembly: GCA_015478945.1. Classification (NCBI taxonomy): domain Eukaryota; kingdom Metazoa; phylum Arthropoda; class Malacostraca; order Isopoda; family Trachelipodidae; genus Trachelipus; species Trachelipus rathkii. The sequence goes on from JABUQX010003056.1 coordinate 10,090, forward strand.
AACGCTGCCCACCCCTCTCGATCCCCATAAAATTACATATTATTAATAATTACCAATAATATAAAATAATTTACCTAAAACACTCATACCAATAATATAACAAATATATATAATCCCTAATCTCATCAACCTTGTTTCTCAACTTTTCTACTGAGGATACTCACATATATTCCTAACCTACACCTATACCAACCCTATTGTTATAAGTATATTATAAAACTATGGGTGGATATATAATATCATTTGGTGTTATATAATGATAATATAAATAGTAAAGTTATTAATATATTAATACTTAAATACCCATACCAAAACTAACATAAAAACCCTATATTACCTCTATTATTTTCCATTGCGAAATGGCAAAAAACGTAAAAGAAGTATACCACTCATATATCTCGAAAAAACTAAGATTAGGGTACAAAGAAAAACTGAAATCATCCATGATCACAGACATACCGCATAATTTGTATGGAAACCCTTACACTCGAATATTATAATAAAACAGATTTTTTTTATTTTTTGGTATATCTCCAAAAGCTAGCGAAATAGAATAGGTATTAAAAAAATGGCCACAATAAAAATAACAATAAATTAAGACTCCAGGCGTATCGAAACCATGGTTTATGTATGTAAATTAAACCAAAATTGTTCTTGTTTTTTTAATTCTTATTTAGGAAGAGAGTACCCCCAGGTATTTTAAAACCAGCTAAAAGATTAAGCTCAAAAATAGAAGTACAGGGGTCTCTTCCGGGCCTCCTTGAGGGGTAACGACTCAAATGAGTAGTAAGGATACATAATTTACCCACCACCTATATAAATTATACCTGAGTAGGATAAATGAAGTGGAGGTATAACTTATTATACTCGGTGTTAGGTAAACTCACCCGCTTACTTTATGGTATCATTTGGGATATAGTCGCGGGGAAGTTCCTTACCGCCTCCATCCCTCATACGGTGAGGTTAATGGAAAAACGTCCCCCCTTACTGTCCCCCAGTTTGGCTCGAATGCACCACCTCAACAAAACAACAATTGTATGACGGTGTCATATAGATAATATCACAATTTAAATCCGTTATGTTTTAAATTTAAAGGAGGTTATACTAATCTATCTTACCTTAAGAGTCAGAGGTCTCCTGATAGTTATAGGGGAAGATATAAAACAAAATAAAAAATAAAATTAAATTTTTTTTTTTCAATTTTGCCATACAAATTTCATACGTGATTCCATATTTTTTTTATTTTGCGGTAGTTTTCTTAAGTACCACTGATTACTATATAAAGAACGATTTCTTTTTCGAGTAGTTACATGAAAAAATAATACAAGATGCGGGTAGAAACTGGTTCTTTTTAGTTCAGTGGGGTCAAATAAATTATTTTAAAATAACAAAATAAAATACATAATATAAATATAATTTATAATTAATAAAAAATATATATAAAACATTATGTATAATAATTATATATTAATAAATTATATATAAATATATTATATATATAAATCATATAATATAATAATAAATTAATATATATTCCTCAGGTTTTATGTATTTTATATTTTATTGAGCTAATATAAATATATATAAAACAGTTGCATCACCCAGGGGAAGGGTCTCACGACCTGACTCACAGGGGGCCATACAAGAGTTAAAAGAATCCTGGGTATCACGGGCCTAACTTCAAAAATCCGCTGTCTGGCCAGGCCTATCGCGGATGCCGAGCGAAGTATATCCCCACTAGTAGCAAAAGCACAGCCTACCAAATGTCACTCATTAACCCCGGGGTTTTTTTGTTGTGGAGACGAAGCTCTAGAGCTTAAACTAGAGAATAGCTCCACGCATTCTCATACGCTCCACCACAGTCGATCGAACCTGGGCCCATCTCCCGCTCTGCTAAGCGAGAGTATTAATTATAAATATATAATATGTAATATATATAAATATTAATATAATATATATATATATTATAATTAATATATTTAAATATATAATAAATATATTATAATTATATATATATTATATTTCAATAATACAATATTATAAATTAATATATATATAAATAATTATAATATAATATAATTATAATATATTATATTAATTATATATTATAAAATATTAATTATATTATCAGTGATTAATCATACTATGTTATATATAATATATAATTATATATTATATATAGTTTTAATCTATAGGAGTATATTCGTGCGGATATCAGGTCAATTATATATATATGTATATGCTTTCTTATATTATATGAATATTATATATATATAGTGAGTAATATTATATATATTATGTAGCCATTTTTTTGTGAATGAACAGCTGTAAAAAGTGTTTGAATTTATGATTGAAACTAACGAAAATACATCGAGTGCTTGCGAAGCAAAATTTTTAGACATTAAGTCAAAGGGAAATAATATATAAACCCGTCCGTTTGAAGATACTGGGCCTCTCCATAATCAGTCAGATTTAGTGTCAGAAAAAGAAATTAACACATAGCCAGATCTAGAAGAAATAATCTCACTTCTTCAAGATAACTCTCCTTCACAGAATATCCTCTCGGTGCGCAAGAGAGATAAGGGATTTCAAGGAAAGGGCATGACGACTTGGAATTATCGATCACAAATTATATCGCTAAACTATAAGGCAGAGGCAATGTAGTGGGAAAAAAACGGACGCTGGAAAAGGCGTGAACTACCAATTCGCCTACGAAGAGGAGTATCTCTCAACAGAAAGACTTTTGTTACTTCTATATTTATAATTTATTAATACCGAAATTTTAACTTAATGCTTATGTGAGTTTTAAATGCAACATTTTCAAAATATGGATTTTCCTAGAAAATAGGTGCAACCAACTCTACTATATAATGAGGTGTGTGCTTGCCTCTTAAAGAAGCCATTCCAAACACCAATCAATAAGACAAAGGTATCCTACCATATTACTAACTTGGTTAACCCTTGTATGATGATACTACCTAGTCTGTGTTATGTTGACGAATTACCTGCAACTATAATCACTCGATATATAGAAGAAAAAGCCCTTTAATAAAACTACAGGTGAATACCAAATTTCTTCTATATCAAACACTGCTAAGAAGAATGCTCAAGCGGAAACTGACTCATTATTCGATACGCCGCACTTCAATTTTCAATTTTAAATTCCAATTCATTATTTTGTCTTCATCGGTGGTCACCAACTATTCCACAGTTTTCAAGGCATTCATCTTAGACAATAGGGCAACACGTTACCTTTACGATATGAGATTTCTTTCATCATTTCAAAGCTTTGGAATTATGGGCAGATAACTTCTTAATCTTTCTCGGATCTCCCACTACGAACTCTGATTCCATTTCGATTCTAAATGTTCTGTGACCGCTCCCTTTTTATGTATGAAGTTAATTTATTTTGTGCGGAAATTAAGACCTAAACAAATTAGTTGTCAGCAAGGAACTTCGTCCATAACATATGTCAAGCAATGTTTCTCTTTTAAAAAAAAAAATTAATACAGTTTGAAAACTATTTTCCTTGCGCATTGATCAATATTGGTACATTAGAAAGTTCTTTATACTGGACCTTTCCCTTGGATGCAACGGGGGTTCGTATCTATGTGGTGATCCTACTTAAACTTGTGTTGAAAACTCAATTGTCATTAACCGAGAAGGTAATGTATGACATTTTTGTATTTTTATGCATTTTAATATGTTTATTCATTGTTTGTTTTATTATCTAACGGAACTATAACGAAATTTTATTGTTTGTGTGTAATAAATGAAACGCAAATATCTTTTAACTCGGCCTAATCTTTTTAGTCTATTCAATATATTGTTATTGTATATTTAAATCTTCGGATATAACCATATATGCTTGTATTTGATATATCATTTCAGTGGGTTATACTGGTTTTTGCATATCAAATGTTTGCTATGTCTACTTATGTCTTCGGTAGATATGCTTCCATTTGAAAGTACTTTTACTAACTCACTCTTGCTAAATTTTCACTTTCATGTGGGTATTTTAGTTATTATTTTACCTCATTAGGATAGTGTCTTATATTTGGATTGTGCGCATTGTCAAATGCCCACAATATGTATACATTTGAATGAAGGTTAATTTTTATATCTTGTATAATTTTATAAACAATACTTTCTCACTCGTGTTAGCGGCAGGAATAATGTAGCATCCATTATAATTGTAAAAATTTAATTTATGTCGTACTTAATGCTAAGATTTGCGAGAGCAAAATTTTTAGCATAAGTCAAAATGAATAAATATAAACCCGTCCGTTTGAGATATCTTCAGTCCAGTCCAGTATATAGAGTCAGTAATGTGGGTAAAATGTTACAACCCAAATAAGAATCATTGAAGGGAATAGAGAGGATTCACTGCAGAAGGTCTCTCTTCATTATATCCTATCCGGCAAGAGACCGACTTTAATATTTTCATGGAACATGGGCGGGGCGACTTTGAATTCTGTATCAACAAATTTTTTCGGCTAAACGAAGAGTACAGAATTCAATTGTGGGAAAAACGCGCTGCGAAAAGGCTGTGAACTACCAATTCGCCTACGAAAGAGAAGATATTAGTGGAGGGCAGATAGGGATCTTTTTAGATTATCCGGTTTTAAAATAGGTTTTTTAGCGATACGGAATAAATTTTCCCTCATTCTTACTCTTTGTAGGTTATTTTGTTCCATTTGCTATTATTTTTACTTATTGTGGTTGTAATATAAATACTTCATCTCTTTTCATGGGGCATAGTGTTTGTATTTTTAATTTATTTTTTTTACTTCATCCCTTTTATTTATAGTGTGTTGCTTTTTCTTCTTGAATTGAAGCCACCAAGTCGGTTTAGGCCAAATAGCATACCCGGTGCTACTGGATATATTATATATTATATAGATATATAGTGACTAATGAGTGGCAAACTTATTCATATAATACTTATATTATATATAATAAGAGGTGCCTCGAGGCTTTTTTTATATTATTTATATCATTATTTGATCATTCTCTACTAATCCTCCCAATATATATATATATAACTATATCATATCATAATTACCTACTATATAATTATAGTGGACTTTTATCGGACGAGAAGAATAATCCGTACTTTTAACTATTAGGTATATATAATAAATACTTTTATCATCCCATTATTAACTTTCCAAAAATAGTAATTACTTTTACTTTAAATATATAATCCTTATAATATAATTATTTATTAATTATTAATGCACTTCTAAGGTTCTGAGATATGATGATGAGATATACTCCACTACAGTAATGGGGACTTATAAATAGGTTAGAGATAATATCTTGTATATAGTGGTATAAATCAAATGAATTAAACTATAAAATATCAACAATCGGAGGGGCGAGCCAATTTAAAGTTTTTCATGCTTCACCTTTTTGTATCTTTAATAATTAGAGAAAATTTCCAAATAAGATTTACTAAAGATAAATATCAATAAACAATATTAGTAATGACTTGATCATCTAATGGTTCGAATCTTCGGAACGAACGTACGAGTGGTGAAGAGTCTCAGTTTGATACTTGCATTATGGTAGAACCTAAAATGTAAGACGAAGTTTTAGGGTTTATTAATAAGTAACTACTGAATGATCAATTAAATTTAATATTATTAAGTTTAATCAAGAGCCTGGGGACTCTCTCTCTCTCTCATCTTGCTGTTACTCTATCTCTCTCTATGTCTCTCTCTCTTTCTCTCGTGTCTACTCTCTCTCTCTCTCTTCTCTCTCTCTTCTCTCTCTCTACTTCTTACTCTCTTACTCTCTCTCTCTTCTCTCTCTCTCTCTCTCTCTCTACCATTCTTTCCTCCTCTCCTCTCTCTCAATACATCCTCTCTACTCTCTCTCTCTCGTTCTCTCTCCTCTTCTCTCTCTCTCTCTCTCTCTTCTCTGCGGTGTCTCATATTTTCTCCTCTCCTGCTCCTCATCCTCTACTCTCTTTCTCTCCTCTACATCTCCTTTCCGTGCACATTTTGAAGTCTACAATTAATTTTAAAGTCTTTTTTCATGATGACCTCAGTAATTGAGATTAAGAAATATCATATTTATAAAAAGAGACAATAAAGACTATGATCTGTGTAGATTCTCTCATTTTTACCTTTAATAGTTCGCAACCCTCATCACTGAATAATAGACGATATACTTAGGGTGGAAACTATTATAGGTAATTTGCTACCTATGTCTAGGATCGTGGAAGACGTGTCACTTACTCCTAATCTCTTTGCGCGCCTATGTTCTTCCTGTGCTGCTCACTTATTATTTGCCGTTCAACTTATCTATTTCTAAATAAGATAACCAAAAAAGTTCTGAGGACTAAACTGAGGTTTGATACCGAGATAAACAAATCACAGAATGTACTGAGAGAAACCAATAGGGAAGATTTTCCTTTAATCACAGTAGGATAAAGCTTTTATGTAACTTTTGTAATGAATATTATAACCCTTTGATGTATATCAATATCTTTATTCTAAGCAAAGGAGGGTTCGTGAAAGGGCTTCAAGGGCAGCAAACAAGTGAAGGAATGATTGACAAAGGTACTAGTATTTGATGATTTGGGCTTTTGCTTTAGTATTGTAGTTTGGTACCATAATTCAATTGCTATAATGTGGCTAAGGTAAGAGAAATTATAGGCTAACGACTCCACGGCATATTTTACATGTCCTAGATCGTGAGGCAGAAATTTGGTCCCTCAGCCAGGCTGCATAATAATATACTTTTGTGGGTGCTGTGGAGGTGTTGTGTGGGAATGTTGTGGTAGTGTTGTGTATTGATGCAAACAAATAACTTCACATACAAATCAGTAAAGAATAAGTAGGGTTAACGACGTCTCTCACGATCGCTGTCATCATACGCACGCCAGTACATTTTGTTAACATGATTGCTAGTAGTAATATGTAAGCCCATATGCGATTCGTGATCGTCCGGTTTGTTTTCTCTTTTAAAACACTTAGTCCACATTCATCATGTCACAGAACGTAGTTGATCTCATCTGTGCGGACGCATGGTTGTCGACGGTCGACAGAAAATGTTCTGATGTATGTAGGCACCTCCGATTTACTACTCGGATGGAGTCAGTTTCTTCCAATAGGTCCCTTTTGGAGTCTTTACAGTTTAAACGATCACTCTATCTATTGTTTGCTCAAAGATTTTTATATGGCCCATCTCGGATTATAATTTAATCCAGATTTGCGCTTTACTCATTGTGGTTTAGGTAAGATAAGAGTAAGCAAAAATTATATAATTAAACAATAAGAGAGATTGACCAGGTAACTCGGACAAAAGAGAAATATTTTATACCATTTATATTGTTAAATCTTCCAAAATTTCTTTAGGAAGAAACATAAACCAAAAAAAATACTAGTATATAACGCAATTATTTTCTTTATAGTAATGTGCTTTGTATGTGTAGCCTATTGTTGCATGTTAAGAATCAGTTGCTATTTCAACTATCTGAATATAACTGATTTAGTATAATTTATATCCCGAACGGAATAAGATTTGAGAAAATAAAAATCCTCCTCACTATATTTTATATAAGGTTTAGCTGCATTCATTCTAGGATAACATTTCTAAAAGATCTTCTCAATGTCTTACTTTGATAAATAAACTTATTTGATTCTCTAATTCTGACCTTTAAGAAATTTCAAACTTAATAGATAATCGACAGGCCTATCGTGTATTTTTTACCACTCTTATAATTGGTTGGGGGTTATTTTGTTTAGATTGAATGCACTGAACTCTTATATAAACTCTTAAAATGGGTCAAGAATATTAATATAATATCACCTTAATCATAAAGTTAAAATATATACTTAATACACAGTCAGCAATATATACTCAATATATATTATAATCAATTCCATATCTATTATATATATATATTATTTATTAATATTATAATTATCCTCCATAATATATAATACTTCCCTGTAAAGTATTCGGCTTCATTGTTTCCTCATTCAATTCTTCTCTTTAAACCCATTATCCTTGAAATCTCTCCAAAATACCTTCTAGTAAATTGCCAAGCATTCTCGAGGTTCCCTTTCATATCTAAAACATCTTCATCTAATGTTAACATAATAAAACCCAGAACGATTTTCCATGTAACAATTAGTATCTGGTAATGAATTTTTCTCACTACATAACCAACTTATTTAACGGGAACACCACAAAGGTGCAGTACGAGTTAACTCGCCATTTACTTGTTAATATCACAACTACTAGACATTACTCAGCTCATCTATTACATATACATATTGACGAGCATATTTCCTACAAAGTACTACGCCAAAGAGAGTTGATACCAGTAATTGAATATATTTACACTAATTATTCCTAATATAAATACTTAGATGAAGAGAATCTACTTATTATTTTTTAACCTTAAATAACCAGCAGAGGTGTCTAAAAGAGCAGTGATGGGGTATTGGAAGGTTAAAACATTAGTGTGTGGACCGATTCCCACAATGAAGTCGCGGTGATATTTTAAGACCCTACTGGAGCTATCGGGCATAAAACTATCAGATTGATTCGCAGTTTCCAGGAGCAGTACGTCTGTGAATAATGCTCTCTTTGGTGTGAACTGTACGCACGTACAAAGAAGCAGACACAGCGACGAAGGTAAAAGCGAAGAATAACCCGATAAAGAATGAGGGCCCATTGGGGGCACGGCATTTGGCTTGGCATCTGTTACGCATTAACTAATAGACCGGGGAGGTGGGGCGGAACCGTTTACTATCTATGTGATTAGGTAGAGGGAGATGAAAATCCATAAATTCTAATTTAATAAATTAAAAATAAAGTATGAATATTTTTGAATATAATTAATTATTATACTCCAATAAATAATAATTTATTAAAGTATAATAATAAATTACGCTGGGTAGTCCCTGCAACACGTAACGTTGATAGTATCACTGTTTTCACATCCCACTTCATTTATACCTACTACGATGTACTGGTCGGTCGTATTTACTTCATATTTTTGGAGATTCGTTCATAAAACCTACCACCAAACACTATAGATTGCTAACATCTTGCACAGGTTTCCAATGATGACGTATTTCATACGCAGTGTTGGCAAATCCGGAGAGAGTCTAGGAATACAATTCATGGTAGAGTTCTTCTTTTCTCGATGTTTCTCAATCATTGTGTTCAAATGAAAAATCTGATAATCAATCCTCTACCACTTCATAAACCTGCGTGCCATCGTCCTTCACATAATAGGTGCTTCCGGGGTTTGCAGCACTCTCTATAAGCAAAAATTCCTAGCAAGGGTAGTTGATTTCCTACAACGATTAATAAGTAATTCCCCTATAGTTACTATCAGGTTCACCATACGCACTGCATCCAACTGTGTAAATCAAAGCAATTTTCTGCTTCAGTTATCACCATACTTCTGATAACATGCCTTTCCCACATAACGCTTTGTTAAATCACACTCTTTTGCATGAGGTGCCTGCCGGATCCCCACAAATAGGTGCTCCGGGTTTGAGCATTTCAAGCAGGAAATTCCTTCTGCTTCTCTCTCTAATTTTAACCATTGTTCAACTTTCTCCCTAAGCCTTCTACCCCTTCAATTACCTTCCTCCCAACTAATCACCTCGATGTTCAAAATTACTATTATCTTGTGTTTACAGGCCATCAACCTCCACACACATTCACTTCACCTCTTCATTACTGCAAATTTTATGCCAGATTTGAATGTATGTCTACAGTAGGTTATCGCTCTCTACCGAGTCCTTCATGGTTTCATCAATTGCAATGCGTGTGCGTCAAGTGAGCTCGCCCGCGTAGTTTGCCCTTAGGCTTATCATGCGTCACTACTCAGACGTTCAACTAAGGACGCTCAGTACACCACCATCCATGAGTAGGGATCTCTTAAGCGCGGGTTAGTGTCGAATTGTACCTAAAGTAAAAGAGATGCAACCACTCCTGACCTCCCATCAAATATTCATGCCAGTGACGAAAATTTCGTGGGGATGAAGAGGTGTCCCCGTTTACTGCGTGGCAGTGTCAATTGACCTTATCTTAACTAATTTTCTCGTTTTCCTCTTATATATCTACTAACTACTCCTTATGTGACCTCACAAAATATTTTTAGCACCATTTACATTCATTAGTTATTAATTTAGGAATATTTTTTCCAGTTGCGTCCATTTAGATATTATAAGTGATATATGTAGTATTATATTCTATATATATAGTAGTGGAGTATGGGTATTGAATGTGATAGTGAGTAGACTCATATTATATTTACATTTATATAAAATAACCACATATATAATAATATTATATATAATATAAATGTGGTGCGTAATATAATATATATATATTAACCTCTTTTTTTCTTTCTTTTGTGGTATTTTTCTTTTTATATATATATACCTATTAATATGATTTTACATATTATACCATATAATTATTACCTCTTTCTTATATAGGTAGGGTTGATATATAGTAGTAGCTATACTCATTGTACCTCTACTATAATATAATATATAAACCAATATAATCTCTATAACATATAATACTTCTAGTAATATATAATTCACCTATTACCTGCGTTTTGTGCTTGCCTTTTTCTTCTTTGTTTTTGTGTGTGTTGTAGTTAACAATGCTCTCGAGGCGTCTGTGGTGGATGATTGTGAAAAACTTTACATTTTTTCAGATTTTTGGAGTAGAAAGTATAAATTCGCTTGATATTTATAGTCCTTAATCGTTGACATCTTAGCGACAACTCGTTTATACGTACTTCGTGAGTCTAAAAGAAATGTGCTTTGCCAAACCACGTTTCTAATTGCCTTCTATAATAAAGAGAAATAATTGTGCCAAGACCTTTCATATCGACAGACATGGCAAGTGAAGTAATTTTTCAATCTCTGCTCTCTAAATATCACTCCATGATACTTTCATTTTCTTACAGTGAGGAGGAGTGCTCAATTATATAAATACGACTCGCGACAGTTCATTATGAGAAATTAAAGTATCAGAGACGTCTAGCTATTATGTGAACTATAGTATAATTCATTATTCACGTTAATCTTCTCTAGTTCCACAGTAGTCCGGTGTTAGGGTCTTTCAGCTCTCATCTGTTCTTATTCATTCTAAAACAACCCACCCCCCCCGGAGGGACGGAGGTTATCCAAATGTGTGTGTTTTCCATGTGATGATTTTTTCCACCGTTCCATTTACCGCTATCCCCTTTGTATCCTATCTTCTCTTATCGTTATATACTCAATAAGTAGTGGGTTATTATTATATATATTGATTAAATATAATTAGGCCTATATATTTATTAGTACTAGTATATTAGTTTCATATTATATATTATATATTGGGTGGGATATTATCGGTATATATATATATATAGTAGTATATAGTATATATTTATATATTATATTATATTATATTATATGACCTACCTTTGCAACGTCGTTGTGGAAATTCTTTATATATATATATATATATATACATAATTATTATTAATAAACTGGTTCAAAATAAGTGATAATATAAGTGATATGAGTAGTGAGTATAGCGTATGAGGCCTACCTCGAAGGTTTCTTCAAGAATATTCTCGAAGGTTTATATTTATATATATTGGAGGTTTAGCTGATGGTGAATTTTCACTGTAGTACTTAGGTGATACCTATACCCTATATAATATAATAAAATATAATACTAAACCCTCGTTTTTTCAATAACTATATTAGAATTCTCTTATATGTGTTTCTCACTTTTCTTTAATTATTGTTACCATATTATATTCTCCCAACCACATATACTCTCTCCTAATCAAACTGTTTTTGAGCTGGGTTGTTGTGTTGTGTGGGGGAATTTCCAAAAATTTTGGGACCATTCTGCTTTTTTGGGCTCAGTTTCTTATTTTAAATAAATTCAAAAATATATAAAGTCTTGCGCACACACCCATTTTATGTATGGATACGCAACAATACTAAATCTGTACGTACGAACGAACTCGATTCATTTATATATATTAAGAGGATTCTGAATTTATTTAATAATACTAAATAAATTCAGAAGGTAGTTAAAAAAATGGTATTCACTGATAAGTAACTTAACTAGTGGTATAATTTCTTAATATGTTTCAGCTGGTGGATATATTAAATTTACCTAAACGGATAACATTGTTACAGAACTAAGGAAATCCATAGTATCTGGACTAGTACACTATATATCTATTTCCCTCAAAAAGAACTAATTCTTCTCACTCAGGTATTTAAACTTTAGTTATAGAAATGCAAATAGTAATTTAATGTCCATTCCCTAGTTAAAAATGTTATCGAATAGACCTAAATATTCATTTTACTTCCCTCATCGTAAGGTATCAATATTTGAATGAATTGGCACTTTCTGCGTTATCTTACCCATATTAAAGAAAGCCATTTATCAAATAAAAATGTGCGGATGAATAAATATGTTTGAGTTATGTAATGGAGGGTTCATTCCTTTCACTCTGAAGGGACATCCCGAAACCTCTATAATTTCGTTGTACTCATCATTTACAAGATAGAAGATATATATTTGGTAATCCGAGTGGATAGATGCATCTTTTTGGTGTTTTGTTGTTTTTATTTCTTTTACAGTTTTTACCCACCACCTCACTCGGCTGGGCCCTTCTTCTCATTTAGCTGGGGTAATATATATAGGTATAGTATATATTTTAAATACCTATATACATAAGATGTTATATATATATATATTAATCATAGGTAGTAATTATATCTCGTTGCTATACTCGAATAGGTAGGATAGATAGTATTATTATATATATATAATTAGGGCGTTATAATGTAATATATTCATTAACTTTTATATTTAATAACATCAAAATTTACATATATACATATATATCTGTAAATTGTAAGCGCAAAATTTGTGTGTAATTAACATTACATAATTACAGCATACTATCAGTGTACTCCAATTATTCCCGAATCATCGATTACTTGTTTCCCAACTAAATATCGGATTTTGTGTGGTAGAACTTGGTATACTCAAAAACTTATTACCAAATGGAAGTTGCTATAGTTGTTTGGATAGAAGAATACGACAACACGGGCCTTTTTCACTTAAACGTCTCATTTATCATACGCGTCATACCATTCCTTTTGTACTTATTATACAACTTAATACACACTTCAGGAGTATACGTACTTAAGAAGGAGGAGTCTTGGTCCTCGCTCATAATGGTCGGTATAATAAATCTACACTAAGTTCAAAACCTGACTATGATATTCAGCGATTATGCTATCAACTCCTCCTCACAGAAAATACAAGATAGAGAGGACTGTTGAACGCTACGAATTTTAGTTCTTTAAGAAACAATTGTACTTTTTTTTTTCGCTGGATTACGGATTAAAATTAGATCTTATCTGGGGTGAACATCGTTTGATAAAAATAAATTTTTCTAGTATCGAATTCTGTGCCTTCTTGTTCTTCATCGCTCTAAGAATAGTTGCCATCTTTCTCATGTAGTTCATTTACGTGACCAGTCGCAAATACATCCCTTTATGTGAGCTCGGACCTCACCTATTCTCCTCCCTAGCCACCAAAACTTATTTTTTTTTGCAGTAAAAAGAGGTATTGGAGAATCTTTGATTCTCTTTCTTGAAACACAACTTATTGTAGTCATGCTTTTATACACTTTGTTCTCAGTGCTAAAGTGGAAACAAACTCTGAAAACTCAAGATCTTATCGAAGAAGGCATAACTAATCTCTTGGTCTAGTTAAAACTGTGAGATATGGCTCCGCGCTCCAAGTACTATCGATGGTGTTCCATCATTGAAGGATGAGTAGTATATATAGTCTGGCTGTTAGGTATGATTTGAGGGTATGATAACTATATTTTCATTACTTATTTTTCATTAGTTATCAAATATTATATTTATAGTATATATATATATAGTGGTATTATAAATTATCCAGGGGTATTTTTGTATTTATATTATTTTTATTACTTTATCACTTAACTTTATTATTCCTAGCTTGGGGCTTATATTACATAATATTTATTATATATTAATATTACCCTAATAATTTAGTGGGATAGTATTTCTATTATCTACACCTGGTCAACAATATACATATACATCTATTTATTATATTATATTATACCCTATTAATACTTTATCACTAATATATATATTTAATATTCTAGGATTATATATATAAAATCTGGACCTGTGTATATATTACTTATTCAAATATATATATGGGAGGGAAAGCGTGAACCAGAATAGTGTGTATTGGTGTGTTCTATGCTCTCCTCATTCTTTATATTTACATATTATATCGCATATATGAAATTATATATATATATTCTCGTTTATATATGTATATATTTAGTAATATATAATATATATCTATTTATTTCTTAATCTTTATCTAATATAATAATTATTTTATTCCTTACGGAGGGCTTTGATATTATTACTGGGTGATTATATAGGTAATAATAATTCTAATAAGGTGTGATATCGTATACTTTTTATCATATATATATAAATAGGGCCTTTGTATAATTATAATTATAAATTATTTCATTATAATATATAATAATAAATAATATATATATATTTATAATATATAATATAAATAATATTACACACTCTACTAATAAATCATTAATTCTTAATAAATATCATATAATAATATATAATCTTTATATATTATTTATTTTCTTATATAAATAATATAATTTATGTTATAATATAAACTTATTATTATCTTATAATAATATTCTCATTCTATTTTATATCCGTATAATATCATATATGATGGCTATCTCAGTTCAGAAAGAGACTACTGTACGTCCTCACTTTAGCGTACACACTTTTATTCTAATTACACTATTACCACGGTACCACCAACTTTTGGTGCCATCTCACCACTGTCTACTCTTCAGACATAGCCTCAAATTAACCCTTTAAACCAAAACTACAAATCTCGGAAAAAGTAAACACTTGGCACGATCCACTTTCAACAAACACGACATACATCAATCTCATCGCAACTAAGTAGAGCGAAACATCATTTAAGATACCATCGCAGGTGCATAGGAACTTCACAAACAAAATAACGCCATTTATCCATCACTGAATATACACAATACATATCGCCCGACTCTAAACTACGTTCTCCAACCTTCCACCTACTACTGATTAATACCCATGTACATAATATTTTCCAAAGCAACACAAGACTACGTTTAAAACCCGTACCATCATCCCTACCATGGTATATTACACAGTATGCAAACTTGTTCCCTATATAATTCCTGCCCGAACGAAAACCAAAATTCTCCCATAATACACGGCTTACACGGTGGACATGATAGGCCTAGGGGCCGCCACACAATCTCGTTGTCACAATACAACCAAACACAAAGACCCTTATATCTCGCATGCTACATCTAGAGATGCTCTGCCCTACCAACCACAGATCCTTCGAGTCAACTTCCTCTTTCACCAGCGCAATATCGTGGTACCAGAGTTGACCTCTTTATATAATACAATCATTTTTCCCACACCACACTCTCCCAACCTCATCACACGCACATACATCTCAAAACATCACCATTCCACCACCACCCTAATAGAAAGACCACTATCTAGCACGATTAAGACGAAAGACAAGGGTATCCTTTACATTTTACAACAAACATTCGCCAGATATAGCACAGAATTCCACCTCAGCCCATGCGAGAGGGTTCAGTCTAGTCAGCCTTGGGCAAAGCTAAGATGGCGGCCATCACCGCTAAATTACATACTACCAAAACAGATTCCAGACCTTAACGAACCACACAAAGTTCATCTAGTCAAAGCTCGTCGCTCTAACCTATCGCGTCATTCCGGATAGATCTGTTATAAGGCACCCCACTTCTTTCTCTTGCGTGGGTGAGGAATGCTCAAACGCGAGAAGCAAAGTGGAACATGAATCATCCCTGGAGGAGTCTTTGGAGGGGAGGGAGGCTGGACTTGCGTGGCTTGTCTTGGAGGTTTACCTGGCGCGGTGTGGCCTTTCTCCCCCCTATGATAGAGGTGCTCCATAGGATGTGTTGGAGGGTGGGTAGAAGGTAATTAAGGGGTGTACCGTAAAGGATAGGTATTAAAATATGGATAGCCATAAAATATAGTGAGTAGTTTATATAGTATATAATATAATATATATATAATATATAAACTATATATCTCTATTATATTTTATATATATACTATTATATCATTATATAATACATATAACTATAACCTTTATATATATTATATTATTTTAGGGCGGGGCCGCTATAGGTGGATGGGGCCACGAGCCGGTATAAATAAATAAACTGTAATCTCCTTTGTTGCTGCTGATAAAACGCTTTTCTCTATTTTAATAATAAATATATACGAGGAAAATAAAAACTTGATTAATAAAAAAGATTAAAAAAGAAGGACGTGTGAGACGCCACCCAGTGTGGTCTTAGGTATTATACACAAAAAAATAATAGGTATGGAACTCATGTTGAAATCAAAGATTTTTAAAATCAACTATACAACTATTACTACGGCTTAGTACGTTATACTCCTACATACCAAACCCTTTTAACGACTCCCTCATCCTTATATACCGGTTAGTCAAACTAATATCATATAATATAAGTTATGATATAGTACGTATATATATATATAGAGTATAGTGGCTCTTTAGTATTTAGTTTATTTAATGAATAATTAATACAACATAATATATATAGTAATAAGTATATATATATATATATAGTTAATATTGTTATTAGGTATATTTATGAAATATTTACTAACTAATAATAATAAATCCTAAAATTATAAGGGTATTTTTTGTATATATATATGGTTAATAACTTTTTTTACTTTATATTTATACCCTTATTGCCTAATACTACTATTCTGTAGGTTTATTATCATGTATATTATTTTATCAATCATATTATACTTGTTTATTCTTCAAATAATCCACTCTTATAATAGTATTATTTAATAAATATTTATCTATATACTACATATCAAAATACTATTTATTATAATATAAGGGAGGGCGTGCACTTGTACCTCGGCGTTTCTGTTTGATCCCAGGGATCTGGTTGGAGTTGTAAAGTTGTATACACTTAAGATATCTAAAACCTATTCTTAGCTAATTTTTAGATACTTGTAAGAATAATATATAAGAATGGAGAAGATAAAGAAATGATTAAATAATAATAATAATATTAATATATTGTAGGCATAAAACAGATAATTATTACAATAATAAATAACCTAAATAAAATAAAAACGTAACAGATAGCCTATTAAACCAAAAGTCTTCACTTTGGATTAGTGAGTCCAATTCCCATTATGTACTGTTTCATAGTTTGTTTAACATTTTTACTTATAGTGTTTGCCCACTTGGGTCTGACTTATTGTCCCGTGCTTGTGTCTGACTTTTTTTTAGCTCCCATACTTCTGCCACTGTTCTCTTAACAGAACTTTCTATACTTATATGTTATAATTCAAAAACATTTTATTCATATGTTTACAACCAACGAACCATCTCTTTCACTCGTCTCTTTCATTATCTCTTATGCATTATTGACTTTTTTCAGTTTTTTTGTTTCCTTGCCTTAATAGTATCACTACTGACGAACTCTACTGGATCTTAATCACAGCTCCTTTTTGTATTTTCTTCACAATTTTAGGGCTAGATGGCACTGAAGTGCATTATTTTAAATGTAAGACGAAATTACTTTTTTGATTCAGAAATGAACGCACTCTCAACTTCCATGTGATCTCTGGATTCCCAATGTTGGTGGCTTTTAGCATTCATCATTCAACTTCAACTTTTACCAGTAGTGTTCAAGTGTGAAACAAATGCATCATTGGTTTTAGCAAAATTAAGTTATGGCTTTTATTAATATTATTATCTCATTATTGTTGTAATTATTGTTTATAGTTTATGTATTATATTGTGTGATTATTGATTAGATGTATTGGATCTATCTTTGGCCATTCTCGGGCCCATTTGGTATGTGATATACACCCTCTAAATTAATTATATATTATTATTATATAAAATATATTATACAATATAATATATATTAATATATAAAATATATATAATAATATAAATAAATAAAAAATTATATTATAAAAACAAAATATAATAATGATAGTTATAGTATTAATATAATATATATCATATAAGATAAAGTAGATAATAATATAAACAGGAGAGTGGAGTATATGATAATATATAATAAGTATATATCCCGCCCTAAATATTCCCTATTATTAGTCATATATGAAATTGTCCAGAGCTAGGGCTTCAACACGGCCCGTATATTTCTGCTGGAACGATGCCGCCCATACGCAGCATCCTACACTTATATGTTACATCCGCATCCGCATCCCGCATCTCATGAAACATGAGGCAGTGGAGGATGTTCTACATGTGGTATTTTTGGATTAAATGCATATACATTAATATACTATGCATTTGGCAACTATCTGGGAGTTTCTGGAAAATATTTCAATTATATGTGAATTTCAGATATTCTGTACACACACACACACAAACATCACCATACACACAACACGTAGCCATGATAGATATGATATATATGATAGATTTTGTAGTGATATTTATATATGATTATATATAGTGATAATTATAGGATATTATATTAGAGATATGTATAAGGTATTATATATACTTATAAAGTTAGGTGGGTGGCCTCCTCCAAGAAATGGCATATATATTATTCATTACTTACTAATTTCATACCTCCTATTATATTTTATATATCATCATCTGTGGTAGTAAAATGATATTTTGTCTTCATCAAAGTAGTTAAGGTATCGTCAATTTATTATTAACTAATCTTGATTGAGTCTACTACCCTCAGTGCATTAGTAAGTGACCAACGAAAGGAGGGGGTGCGCGCTCCTCCCTTTGACTATAAAGGTTTGAAGTGTATATTATACTTGTGTTAGATTGGTTTATGATGTAGACATACAAAATAATATATCCTACGCTTTATTGAGCAGCTAGTGGCGCATTATCAGTCAACTTGACAGCATTTACTTCAATACCTGGAATAGTGGATGTAAACAGTCCAACATGGCGAAGCGTGCAATTTGATTACTCGTCTAAATATTTTTGATATTGATCACAAGTAGGTTTAAGATTCGATCACCGGCCTAGTCATGGGGGGGAAGTGTTAGAATTAAAACAACGACCCACACTATACAACCAATCTTTAGCTTCCGCGTGTTGTCTAAACACTAGACCAAGGAGGATGATGACTTTATACAATAATATTTATTACCGCAAATAAAGGATAATTTTTAACATATATATGTTGTGAATAATATGGTGCGCTTAGTGCTCCGTTTTATATAAGGTTTTAGGTAACTAATCTCAAACTACTAATTTGTGAAAGTATATAAATAATATATTTATTTTTAGAAATTAATGTAGTGGGATTATAATATATATGTAGATATATAAGATATATTACTCTTTTAAGGTAAAAGTATAATTTATATTTTTATAATATATTTATATATAATTATATGTATATAATATGTTATATTAGTAAGTTAAATAATAATATATATATAAAGCATATATTTATTCTGTGTATACTATTCTTCACTTATTTATCCGGATATGTTACGTTGGTGGGTGTACACACACACACACACACACACAACACACACTACAGCACACCTCACACACACACACACACTTACCAGAGCATCCACTGCTTTGGTTTGGGTATTATTATTTCTTTATTAATTATTATTATTATAAATAATTTGAAATATTTAGTGTTATTTTTTTATGTCTAATATATATGATTTATGCATCATTTTAATAAATCGAATTTATTTTGTTTAATTATTATTAATTATTATTTTCTCATTTATATTATTTTTATTCATTTGTTTAAGCTATTTCAAGGTTTATTACTCATTATTATTATGGTTATGATAATTATATTATTTATCCTTATTATTATTATTTATTATTAGTTAGGTTTGAAGTATATATAATTATTAATTATTTATTATTATTATATTGATATATTAATTTTATTATTATTCCAATAGTTATTTATATTAATTATTATTATTATTATATATATTATTAAAACATAAACAAAAACTTTATTTAATTATTATCAGTAATATATGTGATTCATCTTAATATATTAATCCATTATCGATTCATTATATAATTATTAACTTTTATTATTGATTATTAATTATATTATTATGGTATTATCTTACTTGTATTATATTAATATTATGGTGGGATCTGGATTAAATTTTATTATATATATTAGTGTAGGGGGAAAACCAAGTGGTATTTATAAGTAATTTGTTAAAAAATAAATTTATAATATATTTTACTTTGCTAATTACTATATAACAAATTTACTAAAAGGGTAATTGTTTATATTATTATCAATAGATATAAGCTAACTACAATAATATAAAAACCAATTGTATATATTATTTTCAATGATTATTATTATAATTAATAACAAGGGTTCAATGAATAAATAGATGTTCCTTTACTATGAATATATTTACCAGCAGGTTATATGGATGTTATAAATATTTCATACACCTAGTTATGTTTCAAAATATATAATATATCAAAAATAGTAATAGTGTAACAATTACTAGAAGTAATATAAATCTTATATTATAATTATAGGATAGTTGTTAGCTTTTACTATTAAGATATCGCTAATAAGCGGTCGCTTATAACCGCCTTTCCGGCACTGAGTTGGGGTGTAGCAGCAAGCTCTACAACCATTTTGAATAAAATATTCTAAACTACTTATAACTATAAGGGTACAAACTCAAACTTCAATTTGAAAGTTGTGTCAGGAACGTAATTGAACAACTAAATAAGGAGTAAATATATGTTATACCAGGATAATAACGTAAACATAAAACTAGGGTTGGGAGAGAGTGGTCAAAACATGTACAAAAAAAAAATAGTTAATATATACTGTTTTATCGAGGACATCTAGTAGTTTATAATTGGTTTCACCCTATCTAATATGTTTGGCCTCAAGTAGTGTATTAGCAAGTATATAATATAATATTATTTCAATAAATTTATTATTATGTAATAAGTTACTTGTGTTTTGAGACTTATATCATTCCAATCAGAGATTTAATTGATTATACTTTTTTTCTCAAATACAACTGTAATAATTATTATAATAACATAGAATCTCATTCCTTTCTCTAGTTTCTGATAATCCGAATAATAATAAAAATAGAGGAATTTAAATCAAGAGGGACCCTCAATAACCCCCACAGGTTCGAGGGAATTAAATTATAAATTTACTTTTAGATGCGTAAAATGTTCATATTATTATACATTAGAACGACCAGTCTATATGTTTTTATAGTTTTTTCCAGTTGTGGTATCCAATCCGTTGAACATCTATATTATTTATCACGCTAGTCTTCCCTGCGAAATTTTTTTTATTAACTTCCTCCTCCGTTTCCCAGATTGGGTGGGGGTACGGGAGACAGAGACACAGAGTTTTCCGTAGAGAAACGTTTCTCTGCTTTGACAATTACATAATGTAACAACAAATATAATAAAAAAATTTACTAAATATCATCTACCAAATTTTAACTGTGAAATTATATATATATATAATATATATAGTGGTAGTAGTGAATTTATTCTTTTTTACGATGTTTTATTTTCGCTTCCCTATAAGTTAATCATATATTGATTAATCATTATACGTAAGCCTCATATCGTTATATTTTAATATAAAATACAAACTTATTGAAAAGTAACTCGATACTTTCTCGTAAAGTAGCTTATCAGTAAGTATTTCCACAACTTGCAATAAAATCATTAAAAAATAATTCGCATTATATTGTATTAAACCATCCCTTTACCTTTTATTCGTGGGAAGTACCTATATTTCGAAGACAGTATTATCAAGGAAAAACGTCATTCTAATTTCATAGATCGTAAGGCATAGAATTAATACTAATGATACACTAGCAATTAATAACAATAAATCGAAAGAGAAATGAAATATTAAACATTTAAATTTATAAATACACCAAGTTTGAATAAGTACAAGTAGAGAACCCCAAACTTAATTATTGAAATCATATAAATCATCGTCAGGTTTCAGACAATCTCTAGCTTTGTGGTTCAGACACTGGTATTTATTTAGTTCCAGTTTGTCTTTGTTTATATATGCATAGAGATTCTAAAAGGCCGCATGAAACTGGAAAAGATGACTTAGTTATGATTAAGAAGGAGTGGCATCTGCGCTGTACTAGAAAAAAGGTTAGGGACCCAGGTTCTTGCTAGTTTTGCACGTTGCCTTGTATGTATCTTTTTCACTTAAGTGTGAGAGCACTATTTAGGATGAGTTTCTGGATATTTTCTATATAACGAAAGACATCTAATTTGACTAATAATCTATGTACATAATCTATATGACAAACCAAATATGAAAATAATAATAAAGAGAGTGTATAAAAGCGAAGTATAATATTGTACACGCAATAAAAAAACCCAGATCGGCTGCCCGCTCGGAAAACAAAATTTAACAGAGTTCCAAGGCTTTGTTTCATAGCTGAGGACCTACTCGACATAGGAAAGATAATTTTTCGCGAGTATTTATGTGGGACGGTCAAAAGTATCCGTTGTAATAGGGTTCATAAAAAATATTCCAAAAGGGATCGTTTTCTCTAATGATCGAGATATTCGTTAAAGGGAAGGAAAATTCTTGAAGCGAATATAGATCTCACTATAATTTTATTTATTTATTTATTCTATAACATATATATTTATTCTCGATGAGGTGGTATGTAGGAATAGTAAATAGGGGGTCAGGGTTCTACTATTATAATAAAAGTTCATTTATTATTTTCATATATATCTCCTCAATTATATATAAAGTAAAATTATCCATATTATCAAATGGTAGGTTTATTACCAGGATAGTGGTATTGTATATAAATTAGTGTGATAATATAATATATATAAATATATATAATATAAAGCTATTTACTTTTTTTTACAAAAGAAGTCAATTATATATTTATATAATATATATATAACCCATTGTTACATTTTGGGATATAAATAATATAATATTATAAATATTTGCTATATAGTTATAATATTTCGAAGGGTATGAATCCAGTATAGATTTTAGTTATAAATAATTAATTTGGAAAATATTTATAGTGGAACTTTACACTCTCTTACTGGGTATTATTATAACTATAATATATAGTTAGCTGTTAAATATTATTGAAATGGATATTAAATACGTTGTGTTACCTTCGTTGAGAGACGATCCTATTTTATTTAGTGTTGGCTCGTTTTTCTTGAAGATATTGTCTCCTGTGGTTATGTGGCTGGGTATTTGCAATCCATCTGTTGTGCGGCGCATTTATATACAGAACCTTAGTAAATTGAGGGCTCTTTTGTGACTCTTGGGGATGTCATAATCATAAATCTTCTCTCTTTTACAGACTCTCCAACAATGGGCTCCGCTGGGGAAGGTCTGTGGATAGAATACCAACGTGGTACCGTTATGTATTTGGACATGTTGTAAACATTAAAATTTTATGTGACCTAGAGCGGTCCTCGTCATCAATTCCAGGCTTAATAAGGCCTTGCACAGGACTGAATTCGATATGTACCTGACTGACTTTTCCAACTCCTATTTGTATTGTTTATTTTGTAGTGCCTTTCTAAATTTATTGTTGTAGCATTGGCCGAGATCGCATACCTGTGTTTGCGTCGTTTTCATGACTGGGAGTGAGGCACTCAACAATATTCTCAGTGATAAACCCGGCCTCCGCCCGTGTTGTTGCGTCGGAGCGCTCGGGATGCGACACATACGAAAAACATGAGGGCGTGCGAGAATGCGAGGCGAGCAAGAAAAGTATGTTATTTTGAAGGGCGAGTGCGTGGGCGCTTCTCTTAGTGCGGATGCAGGAGATAGTTACCAAAAAATCGTCTTTTGAGGTTGCCGCCATGCCATGCTTGATACTTAATTTGAACCTTTAATGCTCGAGTCCCCTGCCAGGTGCCTCAAACAATTACCTCGGCCCTGCTCCCAAGCCAAACTCCAAAATATAATTGATATATGAGTGATAGTTTATAGTACAAATATAAATTAGGTTGACTCATATTATATTGTATGTGGATTTATATTTAATAATTTATATAGATCTAATCCCATTCATAGTTGAGGTTATTAGAAACTTTGTACAGAGATTAATATAATATATATATATTATATTATATAATTTATTATATAAGGTTTAAGAAACTTTGAAATAATAGGGGTTATTCCATTAGTTATATAATAAATATCTATATGGTAATATTATTATATAGGTATCCTAAGTA
>JABUQX010003057.1:0-5000 GCA_015478945.1 Trachelipus rathkii
ATAACTTCAATATATATATATATATATATATATTTTCTCACTTTATTCCTACTTTTCATCAACAATCTTCTTAGCTGCTCACTTCTAACTCTGCTCACTCTTATGCCGATGACTCAACTCTCCATTCTTCCGCTCATTTCTGCTCCATCGTTTGTATCTAGAGTTGCCTCTCGTCTACATCTTTCTGATTCAATTCTTGCTGATCTGGTCAGGATTTCTCAGTGGGGTAACCACAATCTTGTGAAAATTCAACTCTTTGAAAACTCAACTTCTTCATATCTCCCCTCTAAAACACCTCCCAACTTTCCTAACCCCTTTGACGTCCTAATGTCTGGCCTGTAAACAACATAAACATTCTTGGACTAAACATAAATAGTGAATTGTCTTGGAGACCTAATATCACATCGGTTGCTAAAATGGCCTCAAAGAAGCTGGAAATTCTGTTCAGATTGAGTGAATTTTTTTCTTCTGCTCAGTTACTCCAGTTATATAAGGGTCTTATTCGCCCATGTATGGAATACTGTTCCCACATTTGGGGTGGATCCGGTTCCACCCTCCTTTTGGATAGAGTTGAAGCTAAGGCTAAGAGGCTTATAAACTGTCCCATACTTTCTGACTCCCTTGACCCTCTTTCTCTGCGTCGTGACGTTGGTGCCCTATCTCTTTTCTATAGGTATTACAACGGCAGGTGCTCGAGAGAATTGACCTCTCGCATTCCTCCACCACTGCGTCGCCCTCGTAACACAAGAGGTGCCTTGTTCTCACATGAAAATTGTGTGAATAATGGAGACTCAAGGATCACTCGTTGTGGTACCTCCTTCTTTCCAGCCACATCTGTTTTGCCTTCTTCTATTTTCCCTGCAATATTTAATCTTCCTCCATTTAAGTCCCGCGTCTGCGCTCACCTGGGGACAGCGTGGGCTTACTTTCCATTTATTTTAATTTTTGTTTTTCTTTTTGTTTTTTTTAATTTTTTTTATTTTTTTTTTTTGCCCCCTCCTTTGAAAAGGGCCCTGCCGTGAGTGGTGAGTATAATGTAAATATATATATATATATATATATATATATATATATATATATATATATATATATATATATATATATATATATATATATATATATATATATATATAATTATATATATATTCTTATTTATATATATATATATATATATATATATATATATATATATATATATATATATATATATATATATATATGGTATATATCCTTACTTATCCTTTGCCAAGTTGCCAATCAACAATTGAATTCATTTGTTTTTTACATTTGTCTCCTACCCCTAATTACTATTCTAAATTCTTTAACTATTTGGACTCAAAAATAAAACATTATCTAGTCTTCAAATTTATTTAAATGAATTATTGTGTCCTTTTGACTACGTCGTTTCATTGTTCACCATCAATGGCTTTTCTCAAGAACATGCTTACCGTTTATATATCTGTAACTACCTTGAGTAGTTACTGCAGCTCCATCCTTTTTTCCATTATTCCCTTGGAGTGGAGTGAATCTAATATACAGTAATAAACCTTTTCTTAACTTTCCATTCTTCGGTATATTCTGTCAAACTCTTTTCTCACCTGTTCCTCCAATCATGTCCTACGTTAACGTGAAGTACATTCTTTTTACTTTTCCTTCAACTGAGCTCATAATCCTGGGTTTAATTTTATTTATTGTTTATTTATATGTTATTCGTTGTGGCGACGCTGCTTTAACAAATTGCAGTTGTCTTCAAACCCTCAAACTCATGATACTTATATTTCATCCATCAATTGAGTAATGTCAATTCTCCGTTATACCAAAACTTCCGTGGAAAATGAAAATAATCATCTTGGTTCCTCTTTTTCCCCGCTCTCTGCAGTGGATTCCTTAAAATGTAAATTCCAACCTTTGCTATATCCTCTTTCCTTGCTCTTTCCCTACATCTCCACAACTGTCTCATAATCTGCTAAAGCTCAGCTATCTTCTGCAATCTATTTCGCTATTTTCACTTTATCAGATTTCTGTTCTTCCTCTTTCACCATATCCGTGTACCATTATTTAGTTAGTATCATTATAAATATCATTATTTCTTCTAAAAAATAAATTTCTAGCCTTAAAAATAATAATGACATAGTTATCAAACGCCCAGATAAAGGTGGTGGAGTAGTTATAATGAACAAATCTGATTATGAAAAGAAAATTCAAACTACGCTTAATGATACAACCAAATTTAAAATAACTTCTGATAAAACTAACAATACAACTAAAAATAACATTAACAGAATCGCTTATGAAATAAAAAACAAAAGAATTTCTGACAAAATTAAAAGAACTGGATTTTATAATTTAGGACATATATATGGATTGCCTAAAATACACAAAAACTCAGAAAATCCACCTTTGAGACCTGTAATATCTATGTGCGGAACGGTTACACACGAAATTGCCCAATATCTGAACAGCATTATCCGACCATATCTTAATAACTCTTTCATAGTTAAATCAAATAATGAAACGTTATGCAAATTATCAAACTTAAAACTTGAAGACACTAATATATTTGCCTCTCTTGATGTAGAGTCTTTGTTCACAAATGTACCAGTTCTTGAAACGATTGACATAATAATTAACGAAGTATATCACTCAAATAACCTACCCCCACCAGAAATATCAGAACAACATATGAGGAACCTTTTATTAATTTGTTGTACCCAAACACCGTTTAAATTTAAAGAAAACATATATCTACAAACTGATGGAGTGTCGATGGGCTCACCACTTGGACCTACATTTGCAGACTTCTATATGTCCAATCTGGAAAACAAAATCCTTCGTGAAACAAACAACTTTAACCCCGTATTTTACATAAGATATGTCGACGACACCCTCACTATCTTTAGGAACATAGATCATATACATCAGTTCATCAATAGAATTCAAGAGTTGTCATGCTTAAAATTTACATACGAAACTTAGGTTAATAATGCTATCTGTTTTTTAGACATTAAAATCAATATTAATTCTGACGGCTCAATATCTACAGGCATTCATGTCAAACCCACTGATAATGGTCTGTATATGAACTATGGGTCCTATTCACCGACTATTTACAAAGAATCTATCGTAAAAACTTTAGTTTACAGAGCATACAACCTATGTTCAACTTGGAAAACTTTTGATGAAGAAATTTGCCGCATTAAGTAAAATTTAATTAACTGTGATCATCCACAATATTCAGTTGAAAATTTAATTAATAAAACCATTACAAAATTATTTAATAAAGAAAGTAAAAATAATCAGGAAAATTCGATAAATTTCTTCTTCAAAACTTCTAATGCTATAGACTTCAATAAAGAAGAAAAGTGCCTTCGTAATATTTTGAACTCTCACCTCAAAACTAAAGACACCTCAAAAATTAAAGTCAGACTATACCATAAATCCAAACAACTGTCATCTTCCTTTAGCACAAGAGATGCTTTGACCGACAACCATCACGTTGTGTACCAATTTAACTGCCCTGAGTCAGACTGTACGTCGACATATATTGGTTACACGACGAATCGATTGTCGGACAGGGCATATCAACATCGCTACAGTCCCAGCAAAATCTTTGAACATTTCAAAACGGCACATGGTCAATCAACTATTAGCAATATTTCTAAACACTTCACAATATTATACGGATCATGTGAAGTCCAGAAACTTAAAATTGCGGAGGCCTTCTACATCAAAACACGCAGACCAGACATTAACATAAAATTTAATGTATTATCTGTTAGACTAAATATCATTTGATTTAATTATTATATATTAATTTAAGACTCATTCGCTCATAAGAATTAATCCTCTGAAGATGTCTCAAGTTTAGAGACGAAACGCGTCGGGAAATGTAAATAAATATATCTTCTTCTTCTCATGTAAATTGTTTTCAAAGATTATTTTAAGAAAATTAAACTATGTACAGAAATAACTATTTAGAAACTTGGAAATAAAATCAAAAACTTTTATAATAATAATAATAATAATAATAATAATAATAATAATAATAATAATAATAATAATAATAATAATAATAATAATAATAATAATAATAATAATAATAATATTAATAATAATAATAATAATAAAAATAAAAATAATAATAATAATAATAATAATAATAATAATAATAATAATAATAATAATAATAATAATAATAATAATAATAATAATAATAACTAATAATAATAATAATAATAATAATAATAATAATAATAATAATAATAATAATAATAATAATAATAATAATAATAATAATAATAATAATAATAATAATAATAATAATGGCTTAGAGTGCCTGGGCCAAATACCGTTAAATTTGCCCTTTTGAGAAAGACGCGAAAGAGGCAAGCTCAAAATTTTAGGTTATCGTCTCCGAGAAAAAATAAATAATCTCTTGACAATTTTCTCCACATTATTAATATATATATATATATATATATATATATATATATATATATATATATATATATATATATATATATATATATATATATATATATATATATATATATATATATATATATATATATATATATATATATATATATATATATATATATATATATATATATATATATATAATTTTATCATGCAAAATGTCATTTTTACTTTGATGACATTCACTCGACTAATGTGATCGTGTTGAAGGTAAAAATGTATTTTACTTTCTGAAATTATGCATAAATGCAGGCTTTATATTTTGTTCCTGTTGAGGAATCTTAGCGTATCTGTGCATACTCTTGAAGCATAGAGACGTTTTTCCATTATCGGAGAGATGATAAAGGAATTTTTTTTTTTTGATGCGATGATTTAGCGGAATTGATGGAATACATGTAGATGAAGAGATTCTGTAAGATGTGATTCAGAGCTCAGGGTTAGCCCCTGATTTGGTGTTTTGCTATGTGTCTTTCGTGATTCATCTGGAACTTGTAATTAGTCATACCTTCAGATCAGAATCA
>JABUQX010003057.1:12500-45000 GCA_015478945.1 Trachelipus rathkii
GACGAAATCAAGCAATATACCTTATTATCTAATTTTGTTCATTCTGGATGTATAAAGTTGTATTGTTTTAAGAGGTGCTAGTACAGAGTTTCATATGTGTTTTTTATTATAAGTATTTAAGAGTTATTATGATAAGGGTTGAAATATTGGTTCCCTCCGAAGACCATGTAGTTTAGTTTATTTGTTTAAATATTTCAGTCAATTAATATACTAGGGTCTTAGTTTAGTTCAGTTGCTTGTTTTATGTAAGAGAAAACATTATACAAAGAAAACATTTCTTGATAACGAGTACTGAAGTCTGGATTGGTCTTGATATAAAACGAACCCGTTTGAACCGTTGTCACTAGGAAAATCTCCAAGGTGTATTGTTGGTAAGGTTTTGCATCTTATGTGGTATTACA
The DNA here is from genome assembly GCA_015478945.1 of Trachelipus rathkii. Classification (NCBI taxonomy): domain Eukaryota; kingdom Metazoa; phylum Arthropoda; class Malacostraca; order Isopoda; family Trachelipodidae; genus Trachelipus; species Trachelipus rathkii. The sequence goes on from JABUQX010003057.1 coordinate 12,902, forward strand.
GTTGCTGTGACAGCGTTCACAGGCCGAGACCTTAATCCACAGGAGGATTCAGAACACTGAGATAATTATACGTCGAGAATTTTTAAAAGTGTATTTGAATGGTTGTTCTTGTCATTGGGGCCTGGCCAAGGATCCTGAATTATTGCTGGAGAAGAGTAAGTTTGAACTATTACACTGGCTTTATTGTGACTACCTTAACCATCTCGGAAGTACCACGATCAATACATATTGAATCTTTGATTAGCCGATTAACGATGTCAATTTAAATTCAATAATTTACTGAGGAACTCTCGAGGAGGACAATGTTCCAGCTTAGGGACGAAATCTCAAGGTAATATATACGTTATTTATTTAACTGTAATGTAATTATTTTTATACTGATTCCTTCTAATTCTTCAAATAAAGCCCTCCTACGCTGATATAATATTTACTCTATGGGGGGTCAGCGATCATTGCTTTACACGTATTCATTATTACGTAGTACTATGGTCTATATTATATAATAACAGTATATATATATAGAATAAAGGTATATATAGATATATATAGTAAGTAGTAGTATATATATATAGTATATATAAACTTATAGTATTTAGTATTAAAAATTCTACTTACTTACCCCTCGCTCCTGCCCGCTTATGAAAGAAACTGGCGTCCATTGAGAATATTCGTGCAGCCGCCTGACTTCCTCCAGGCACGCAGGCCTGGACCTGGAGGCATTCTTGTTGAAATTGATTAAAATCCTCGATAATAACTATTTATAATTGTCTCGTTTGGTTTCATAAGTCACGTCTACTTGGAGATGTCTCTGTGTCGTTATTTGTCATGAGGTGACAGTCTTATTCGCAGTGGGGGGATTGTGCGTTATGATTAAAATGTTTATATTTCTTGAAGGGAAGGATGGTGTCCAATAGCGTAGATCGGAACAAGACAAACGATTCTGGTTTATGACTTGGTAACATAAGTAATTTGTTTCCTAGTGGGACTATTTCCGGCTGTTGAGCCGTGGCCTGGTCGCTTTGCGTCCTTAATAACAACTGGTAACAATACGGGGGGCATTTTCCGAATCGTAGATTAGCGTCGAAGTGCAACTGATTATTCTTGACGTGATATTAGGGAATGGAAAGATTTGCTGTTCTTTATGCTGACTCGATGATATGAACTGCTTAATCATGTAGTTCGTCAGACGTGTCTGTGAATGGATTCTCATATGGATATTTATGAGATAGATTACAGTGTTCTATCTCATTAGATATATAGATAGTAGCACTCACTTATCAGTATGTCATATATGTATTTTCTCTATGCTCATTATACTACTGTCTTATAATACGAGTAATATTGAACAGCCACACAATAGTAGTATATCCGTCCGTGTTATTTAGTATTACCTCTGAATCCACAGATTACTATATGCTTTTGGGCGACTGTCCCGAGTTAGCTCCGTCTATTAGACGTATATTGATAGCAATCCTATATTATAGATTAAACTGTACTCTACAAGTTATCTATCATAGATGAGTGGCAGAATTAACGTATCTATAGGATGATGCCTACTATTGCGGCATCTGCATGACACCTCAGACTCTCATCAATAGTGTATCTCATGAGTATAGTAATAATTGTCAGCTACTTACATAGATCAGGTATGTTATAGACTCTCAGAGCTGGCGTAACTACTAGTACATCAAGTCGTCTATATATTCACTATATGAATTCCATTAATCAGAGTTAGACACTCAATAACAGTTAATTTATGATCACTACGTACTCACCTGTCGATGAATGGTCTCGTAGCTCTCATGCTATGTCAATACTATGCCTGTATAATCCGTTAGCTTTTTGAAGAAGCACCAATATCAAGCGAAGTGCTCAGTGTTTTAGCATCGAGCTCGTCTATATAGAGTAGACATTCGCTTATAAACTAAGTTTAATATTTTTTCGTTTCAATTTAGGTAAGTGATGGATGGTGTTGGACGGAGACAGCCGCACTTATCTAGAGCTTTATTTTGTAGGCGTATGTCTAGTTTTTTGCATATTGATCTGTGATATTGCCTGGTGCCCAGGCTGGGTGGATGCACTGTTTAACAAAGGTGAACGAGGTTCTGTCCTGTATGTCGTATTTTAACGAGGTCTCGTTGTTTTGGCCAAAATTTGTTCTGGTTAATGTCTTCATCGCGTTTAATTTGTGTGGTTCTAGATATAACATTGTTTACGTGGGGGGTAAATGTCATATCTAAGGTTAAACCCAAGAATGTGGGTTGTTTATTCATTTGAAGGAAGCACATTTGGATGGATGTTGGATTCTCTTTTATCTGGTGTAAGTAGTATGATAGAGAATGTGTTTGAGAGTTATTTATGCAGTCATCTCTTTTGTTGATAGCAATTGTTCAAGTTGTTTTTAAATACTTCTGTAGTTCTCTGCATGCTGTATTCATAGAGGATTTTGAGCTGTGATTGTTAGATTGTTTGAATAGCTGCTAATTTTTATAGATGGGGTTGTAGGTTGAGGTAGGCCATGAATAAAAAGATTGAATAGTGTTGGTGACAGAAACTGAGATATGAAAGAAAACGAGAAAGGATAAAAATCAAGAGAGAAAGCGAAATAGTGGGAAAGGATACTAGAGGAAATTTACGGGAGTAAAAATTGTATAAATAATTAATTAGGATGCGGAAGTGATTACATTATATAAAGAAAAATATATATACAATAATGTACTGTTTACTTTTTGAATATATGTGGCAATAAAGCGATCATAATCATAAAAATAACTGTTAATAATATAATAATAATATATAAATAATAATAATAATAATAATAATAATAATAATAATAATAATAATAATATTATAAAATAAAAATAAAATAAATGTCCGAAGTATGCGGACGAAAGCTTGGTACTGATAGTTTAAATGCAATATGTTGATTTTTTGCCAGGATAATATTAAAGAAAATTTCTTCTGTAGAAAGAAATACTTTCAAGTGGCTTGAAAGAGCAATAATACAATCATTTATTATTATTATTATTATTATTATTATTATTATTATTATTATTATTATTATTTAATCATTATATTATTTTTTAAATTTTTATCTTATCATTATTATCATATATTCATTATTGTTCATTATTATTATTTATCTTCATTCAGTAAAAATATTATGGCAATTTTTTATTTTTGTTGCCTTGAGAGAACTAGATTGATGGTACAGCATATAATCCATTGTGGAATCCTCATGAAAGGTTTCACTCAAACTTTTCATTTTTGGAAAGAATCTCGCAGAGCACAGTCTGTTCCTTTGAATGCTTACTTAACATATGTAACACTTCCATGGTTCACAATAATTACAGGTGAAAATTTTTTTATTATTTTATTTTTTATTTTTTATTTATTGAAATCGTATTTACCAGGTTTTGTATTGTTTATTAATGTTATTATTTGTCTGACTGTCATATATTCCCCTTTTGACATTTCAACCTTAAGAGTAGGGTAGCTCAGACACGATTCTATCAAATGGTAATTTCTTACCAATTTGTTTTCATTATTTTCTATTTCTATGACTATTATTATTTACTACACTAATATGCAGGTATACATATTTGTACACAAAGTTAAAAAAAAAAAATTCGTTATTCACATTTTTTTAGTTGCCAGTTATATTTTTTGGCTTTAATTAATTAAATACGTGCATATAATTTAATGACTATTGCTCCTGAATTCTCAGAAATGAACCTATAAAGTTGCTTATTTATTTGATTAAAAGCCCATTATTTATTTGATTATAAGGTAGTTGAAATATAGCGAGTTGATGAGTCTTTAATGGTGGGCAGCAACTTGTGACACAAATGCTAGTGATGTTAGTGACAGATTTGCCTTAGTTTCTACCATCACTGATAGAAACTGTGTGACGACCGAGTCGATTTATTAGTGCTGTTGTTTTTGATTTGTAGTAAAGTTTTTATATTTCGGTGATTATCGCGAAGGCTCCTCCTACTAGAGGCAAGTGTGGATTGGTGCAATGGAGATCCTATCAAGAGCCGCTAGAAGCCTCTGCTCACTTACTCCTTCAGCAGTAAAAGTTGATATCACAATCATTTTTGAGAACTTGCTTCACTTTTACTGATGACGAACTAATCAGTCACGGTTGGAGAAGGTGTTTTAATAGAAAGAAGTAATGCGGTTGCTATTCTAAAGACAAGATATGTCCACAACTTCGGTGATATATAATTTTAAATTAGAAACCTAAAAAGTAATGTATATTGAGAGCACGAGAAAAATACCTGATGTGAGTACCAAGAAATTTATCGAAAATAACATCTAAAATAGTATTTTTTAGTGTTGTGCCAATTTTCTTATGTAGATTCCGGTATCATAATAAACTGGTGAAAAAAGGTGAAAGGCACCTTGGAGTCACAATCGGTAGTTAAAAGAAGAAAGGAAGTAAAGTATGATTAAATTCAGTTCATTACAGATACGAATTAATATTAGTAGTCATTATTATAAACTTTTAAATTAAATGACCAAGAAAAATTGACATTCAAAAGACACTGTAATTCCTATCGATAATTGGATAATATATAGTTATAGTACAATATATGCAACTCTAAATACTAGCGATGTTTGTTCACACAACACAACAAACAAATTCTTCAATTATATGATATATATATATATTATACATATATACATATAATATATTAATATATTAATTATATAATATAATAGTAATTATATTATTATATTATTATGATATTATATATATAGTATATAATATATATATATTATATATATATATATTAGGTATATATATATACTATTATTATTATTATAGTATAATATCTATAGTTATATCTAATATAAGATTAATTTCACTCTACTAGCTTCGATAGCCGTAAACGCTTACAATTTATTTGTTACGAAGTGTAAAATGTAGATAACTAAAGCTTTGCCATAGATATAGAGGTGAGTTTTCCTTATAGTTACTATTTTCATTTCAAGTTGAGTTAGCGTAAATATATGTTAAGTTGGGTGAATTTTTGAAAATGGTAAGTGTTTGCTGAACTTAACACACACAATATATTGTTCACTGTTATAAATATAAGCAATTTATTGTTCACATTACATAATTAATAGCCGTATTGGAGGGGAAGAATACCAACCCCTACACCTGATATAGACAGCACAGCCTTCCTATGTTGATTGCCTAGGAACCACACACGGACTAAACGCTCAGAAAGAACATTACAAAATATGCGCACAATATGTCATTGAAGAAAATTTATTACAGAATAAAGGAGTGATATAAAGCTGCTCTTTATTTTATTATTCTGCTTTAGCACCTAGAATATATATATATATAAAAAAAACTCCTTTAATCGCTGTGCTTTATCCCTTGGGCCAGTGGCAAACAGCGTGGACCATAAATAATTCGAACTTTAGATGCCGCTATTACCCAACCAGCTGTCCATCCACGTTGGTTTGCAGCTGCAGTTTATATATATATATAATATATATATATATATATATACGTATATATATATATATAGCATTATAGTATGTATATATATATATATACATATTATAAATATATACGTAATATATATATATATTATTATAATATTATTGAACGGGTGGCTTTGCCCAAATCCAGTTACAATATGCGTTCAATCTAAGTGGGGGTCCAGAAATACAAAGAACTTATTTTCAATTATTTATAATTGTTACATCAAAAATTAACAAATCAACAATATTATATTATTTACATCAAAATATTAATAATCTCTAACACCGCTGACTAACGGTAAACCTAGTCTAAAATACTATACGTTGATTAAGAAATGTCACTAATACTATTCTGTTGTCACCTTAGGAAAACAGTAATGTGTAGAGGTAGTGCATTGTTAATATCCCAGTTATCTTTTACCAGCACAAAAGAAATGGCATTGAATGAATTATGTCTTTGCAACCTTTAATTTTAAGTAGTTAAGTAAACAGTATCTTGCCAACGACAGACTATCCACTTACGAATTCCGGAGTCACGGTACACTTTATGTAAATTCTATCATAAAAGTCAATTTTTCTCCATACAATAAAACTTCAGAAAACAAAATATTTTAGTAAGGAAACACCTGATATCCACACAACTTATCATGTTTCGTTAGATCCTTGTAATGATTCCTTGTAATCTCTCCATTACAAGTAGCTGAATGTGCTGATAAACGGCACCCTCTCAAAGTATCTTTGCCTTTATTTATAGGAGTGCTGATATCCGGCACCTCCACCATACTCTTCTTCTATTATAGGGACTGCTATAATGATCGGCAACCCTCGTCAATTCTTACCTTTATTATTAGGATGCTCTGGGCACCGCTCCAAGTCTTCTTGTATTATAGGGATGCTATATTCGGCACCCTCAGCAGATGTCTTCTTTAGTTGGTGTTTCACAGGACCGGCCCGGATGCTTCCACTCAGATGGACTCTGAGCGCTACCATCTATGTCTCTACCGGAAGTGAACACACCTGGAGTATCCAGTCATCAGCCTAGCTTTGTCATTCTTTCGCGATTCCACTAATCAGGGTCGCACGCAGGCTCCACATCCAGTTCCAATACTCGTCTGCACACGTCTCTGGCCAACCGGGTCGGCATCCCAGGTTTCCTTCAGATAAAAAGATTAGGAGCAAGCTTATGATATATCTTTAAATCAGTATTTTTAACAATAATAAATATAAAATAATAATAATAATAATTGAATATAATAATAATACGATTAAATATAATCATGAATAATAATTAAATTCGTAGCGCCGCTGCTACAGATCTATATTATAAATCTCATATGTAACGAGATCAAGTATATTGTCTATTCACTTTTACTGGACATATTACCATTCACACTCTCTTATCAATAAACCAAATATAAGATAAACAATATTCAATAACCGTATAAATTAAATAGATATAATATAATATAATAATCGATAGATAATAATAATGTATATACATTCCATCTCGCTTTCTCACCTAATTAATTTCCAAACTTCTATATCACCTATCAGAGAGAAATATTATTTTTTAGACATTTGAGCACAGAACAACATTAATAAACGTTCCAAACTTTACTTTTATTTCTAAAATATTAAAGTACTAAACCTCACTCAACTCCTTTAAATATCAAATGTAATTGTTCACCTCCATTTTTAAACTACAAAAAAAACAACAAAACTTAACCTGATTTTCTACACGGACACGAATCTCCAAATACATCTCTCTTTGTCACTCCTTCATCAATCTAATTCCATATTGCCATCAACTGAATCCATGAACTGCCATCTCACCATTATAACATCCAAAGAGCATCACGTACTGATAAGACCTCCATCAGATCCCTCTGCCAAACTTAATCTACTTTCCGCCCCAAATTTCTCTCGCATTATAATTTCATTTTACAATTTACTGGTTTCAACCAACATCCCTTATAATATAGTACTTATAGTAATATAGTATATATTATGATATATAGATTATATAATATATATATACATATATATATATATAGTAATAATATAGTTATTATAATTATTACTAGTATACTTATATATATATATTATATATATATAGATAATAGGTTCTTCTTCTTCATCCTTCCTTTTTCTTCCTTCATATTGGAGTTAAGTGCGTAGCATTCATCGGAAAAAGAAAAGCAGTAGAAGAATATGACAAAAATCGAAAAGAATGCCCAGCCTTACCTCCGCCCCCTCCTGTACCATTAATTATTGAGAACCCGTTCTGCAGCATTAAAATCACACCCTAGAGACTCATGAACCGCGATGGATCCCCACACTATGGTAAGATTCGTCAAGTAAGGTTCATTCCCTTTTCCCAGGTGGCCACACCATGCCCCATCGACAAAAATCTAGCCTATTCACTCCTGTTATTGTCCACCTTCTTCCTCGCCTCTACTCAAACTCACAATTTCTCTCCTTCAAACATTCGCTTTACTGACTCGATCCATTTTTCTTCCGTCTCCAACCTGGGGTTCCGGTTCCCAACACATCCGTTGAGCGCTCACAATACATCCGCTTAACCAACCGACTATCATTCCATCCTTTCCACATTGACCATTACCACTCAACATACTTTCAACTATTCTTCTCTTACCCCTTTCTTCACACCAACATACCACTCTCTAATCTTCATTTAATCATTTTATCAATCTCAACAACTTCTAGCACACCCCTAAGATTGTCCCTTTGAACACATTGAACTTTAGATCTACATTTCTTATTCCAGACCAATGTCCCACTACTATATCTCAACTACACAGTAACAACATACAACATGTAAACCCCTCACACTCAAGACTTATCACTTTACATTCACTCGAACGATTAATTGCCCAGCCACCTTTCTGCCATTCACTATTTTCCTACTACACACTCTGCATCATCCTTTTCCTTCTCATCCAACATATACCTATAAATATTTAAACTCGACATTTGTCCAGCTGCCTCAACCATTCTTAACCGTAATCTTATACAACATGAGGACTGCTCCTCACTCACAACCATATACCTTACTCTTATCCTACGTTTACTTCATAGCCCCGTCCTCCTTTTACACGCCTGCCAAATCTCTCTCCATCTCTCTTCAAAATCTCCATCTTCAAATTCGTCCACAAACAAACCAAACATCGCATAATAATAGGTAGATGCAACTCTCCACTCATCTCCGATATCCCATCATTTCTAAACCAGTTGTCGTTGCCATCCCTCACCTCGTAATACTCTTTCATCAACCCCATCCAATACAAAGTTTGGATAAAATCCACAGGAGACATAACACAACCCTGGTTCTCTCACTCGCTATTAATACTAAAACCAACACCTTGATATCATCTTATTCTTACATCGAAACACGTCCTCTACTATCGTCATACATACTTGATTCCATTCCAAAGCCCTATCCAGCCACCCATTATAGCGCAGGCTAGACGTACCTTGCCATAGACGCTTTCCTCTATTAACTCTATCATATCCCTGTTGCAAATATTCATATTTATTCTTTTTCTTCTCTTGTCCCATTTTCTCTAATTCGAAACTTTTCAATGTAAGAGTATCACACATTCCTCGGTGTATGGGCGCTACCTCCTTAAAGCACTTGCTTCTTTCCACTATGGGTTGGTTGTGAAAAGAAAAAGATATATTCGGTTTTTTCATAATTCGCTGTTTTTTTTCAGGATAAAAAGCAGTGTGTGTTTATTCAAGTGTAGTTTTGTTCGTTTGTGGTTGTTCTGTTTGAAGTTGTTGGTTTTTTCTGCTTTTTGTTTCCAATTAGGGAAGTTGGTTATTTAAAATTAATATAAAAGTAGGATTATGATAATTCACTTGAGTATTTTTCATTTTTTCAAAATATAATGGATTACTTGAAATTAAACAAATAGTCCATTATGATTATAAAATAGCAGAAACTACCGTTCTCTTTAATACTTGTTCATCAATTGTTCTTATCGTTCAATTTTACAGTAGGTTGTACCTGCAGACTTGCTGTTTGTAGGCTTCTACTTACTGATTTTACTACTATGGATTTTACATTTGTATCATATAATCATATTATAATCTTTTGATCTTTTAAATATTAATGTATAGTGTATTATTTATTATCCCGTTCATTCTAGTTAAAAATGATGATAAAAATGAACTTGTCAATAATGGAAATAATAAAAAATTGAAATTGAAAATATTAATATAAAAGATTGACAGTAATGAAAGGAGGATAGTGAATTATAAATTAAAATAGTATTGCTTTTGGAATAAACACTTTGATTCATCTAATCACTAGTCTCCAGCATGCCTCCTCGCCAGACTCGTCTAAGTCACTCTGTTACTGACTACTTGTGCTGTGCACTACTGTCAAGTCTCATTATTACTGGGCTTCATCCCCGTGATCACCACATGTTAATTGTGATATGACGATAAGTCTGATATCTTCAGAGCTATGAAAGTTCATGTGAGATGACGTGGTGAAAGGAGCATAACAGGACTTCTTTAAGCTTAGCTGCCTTATCATAATCATCTCTCACAGGGTCAAAAATTTTCAGAATTTACTTGAAAAACTCGAAATTGAGCAATAAATACTAGTTTTCTAACGTCTACACAACAAAAGTTACATTTCATGCAAGGGCTTTTTCCATCCTTTTTATTTCCTTAAAAAGTTACAGCACACGATCTTTTTACAATACGTGGCAATTTTCTAAATTCTGATTACAATAATTATATAAAAAGTTACTGAAAGCTGAAACAAAGTAAGAAAACATTTAAAAGGGGAAATGAATCGTCAATATTTCTGCTTCGCGCTTAGCCTAATTACGCCCCCCCACTAAAAAATTGGACATAAAAATTCGGAATTTTCAGACTATTTTGACTATATAAACATCCAAAATTGTGCTTTTTTTTTGTCTCAGTAAAACGTTGTTTTTCCGGTGTTTTTCCCTGTGCTGTGTAGTCATCTTTCAGGAATTTTCAATTTTTCAGAAAATATCACTTTGTTTTTGACTAATTTCATATCAAACTTCAGATTTTTTTGCGAAGAACTTTCAAACTGAAATATGATGAGATTGTCCGAATACCTACATAATTTACGTAGAACATTTCAAAATTTTGTTTTTGTGCTCTGAACCACTCTCCACAATAACCCATTTTTTTTTTAAGTTTGAATATAGTGAAATATTGAACATTATTTTTCTACTCATTTTCGATCAACATCGAAAATTTTCAGGCTTTATAGTCGAGCTAGATGCATCTTTTAAAACCTAGAATAATTATTCGTATGCTCATAACAAATTTGAAAAAATTTTCGAAAATAAAATTTTTTTGAAACTGTTTCCAACGAACGAAATCGCAAACCTATTGCATTACAAAGAAAATTATCTAGTAAAATAAGATGCTATCTTGTGCCTCGACCATACAACCCTGAAAATTTATGTTGATCGGATTCAAAAGAAAAAAATTTAGTTTTTTCATGAATAAAATTTAAAAAAGAGGGCTTGACAATTGGACAACGCTGAGCACAAAACTAAAAAATCGAAAATGTTCTACGTAATTATTGTAGGTAATGGACCCATCTATGCATATTTTCAAGTTTGAAGTCATTTCGGCAAAAATTGTAGATGTGTCAAAATACATGATTTTAAATTTGAAAATTCTGAAAGAATTTACTACAGTCACAGAAAACACACTAAAACAAAGTTTTAGAGTGCAAACAAAAGCTACATTTTGGTGTTTAATTAGTCAAAATCGGCACAAAATTTCAGCTTTCAATGTCCATTTTTAAGGGGCGGTGAAAATTGTGCGTAGCACGATCCAAATCTGCATAATGGTTAATAAAAACACAAACAAAATAATTAATGAAACAAAATTCAGAATACTAAAATTAAAAATATGGAAACCCAAAAAAATTTTGAAACACAAACTCAGGGGCTATAACACCTTGTAGGAAATTGAGACCAAAAAATTTCAATATGAAGCATATTTGGCTAAAATTTATAATTATAATTGTTCAAGACATGTAAATTCCACAACTAATTGAAAAAAACGAAAAAAACAAATTTTATTTGTTTTTTCAGCTCGTGTTTTTTGAAGTTGATAATTTACATTGTCTTTTTTTCCTTTCCCAGCCCTATTCTTTACACACCAATCACATGTCACTCGACGCACTCTTTCGACCAAAATACCACATATACCTTCCCTACAACTACGTCAATAACGATTCCCTTATATTTGTTCTTTAACAGTTCCCTTATCTCTCCTTACCCTATGTAAGGACTATTAATAGCTCGTCCTCCAATCCCTTGAATATATCCCTCACATAAACTTTAGTTGACACAACTTCCAAATCCAATCAATCACCATCTCGCCCTCCGTTCTTGATCATTTTCACCAGTAAATTTCATCTATACCTGCAATTTACCATTCTTTCTTAACTTTCTCACTCTACCTTCACCATCAAACCATACTAATTACTTCAGCCCAAAATACCTATTCCTTCTTGCACCATCAAACCACACACATTTACTGTCACCCTCTTCAAATTTCTTTAATATTCTGTCAGATTTTCGAAGTGTTCTTTCCACACTCCCCCACATCCATTTCATCATTACAAAAGCACTATCCTATTCATTGAATTCTAAGCAGTGTTCCCCTTATTCTCACTTCGCTTAACCTTTCGCCGCTCTTTCCAGAAGAGCTTTCCTCTTTCCCCTTTGTAATTCCCCATTCATGACCTCTCCCAAACTTTCATTTTACCTCTTTGTTTTTCGGTCCTACTTATGCACTTTTAGTATTTCTTTTTTCCTCCTTTTATAATTTCTATTCAGCATCTTTCTTTTTGAGACTTCATCATCATTGCTTTTATAACATTCAACGCAACGCTTCTTTTTACTTTAACTCGCTTGCAATTCACCTCTTTCATTCCACCTATTCACTGTTAAACATTCTTACTCCTACTTTAGCAACTATCCACATACTTCTCTTACTACTAAACAATGCTTTCCTTCATTTCCCCAGATTTGTTCAGATATCAAAACTTTGGGTTCACATTCAACCGATTTACTTGCGGGCGCTCTTACATACTTATCTTATTGTCTTTGTTCACCTAACTTCTCACCTTAATTTACGCTACTTCCTTCCGTATCACCTTCTTCTCAATCCAAGCCCCCACTAACTTAATTTTTTACATAGAAACAACATAATGATGGCCGATAAGATTTTTTCCAAATCCCCTCATGATTTAACATCCCAAGCAATACTTCAAGGCTCTCCTTACTCAACCAACACAAAATCAAATCATATTTTCACTTCGATACATCTCTATCTACACCAACTAGTATACTTTGGATACTCTTGTGTTTAAAGAGTATTACTTACACACATACCTTATTCTTCACAAAATCAATTCAGCTTTCTACCATTCTCAATTTTCTCCCCGACACCCAAAACCACCTTTTATATCAATCCTTTTTTGATCACCTATCTCACCATTTAGGTCACCCAACACTATCAATCTGAAGCTCTACTCACCTATGTAGAAAAAAATCATTCAGATTATCCCAAAAAAATATCGTACTCTCTTCAAAAGGTTTCCCTCAGATGGACCATTCAACGTCACAACACACATACCTTGACCTTTTCAAACTTAAATTAACCATTAAATTCTAGGCCTCACAACACACAAAGTCCTAACCAATAGCTTGTTACCTTCAGTCACTCATCAAAAATTGCAACCCCTTCTCTTTCCCCCTCTCATTCCTTTCCACACCATCACACACACAATGTACACATCACAGCCATTTCTCACGTTTCCTTTCATCTTTTGTTTCTTTAGTCACAGCGAGCAAATTCCAAATTGTCCTTTCTAATAGTACATCCTCACCTCTTTCTCTTCTCTTACATTTATTTCCTCTATACATTCCATGTACCCATAATTCATACATTTTCGCCGAAAGATAATAGGCCGTTTACTGCGATAACGACCTTCTCCGAGGCTTGCAATTAGCATTCCTTGCAAGAAGGATGTAGAGGTCAGCCAACTTACTCCACCAACTAATATATATAAATATATATATATATATTATAATATATATATATATATATATTATATATAATTATTATTATACAGATATACTATATAATATATATATTATAATTATACTTTTTTTTTTCATCATCTTCCTTATTTTTCCCAAGATGGAGTAAAGGTGCGCGACGGGACATCGGAAAAGAAAAACTAGTAGGAAAACAGACAACTAATCGAAAAGAAAGCCCATCCTTACCGCCTCCCTCATCACCATTAATATGAGAACTCTACGCAAGTCAAAATCCACCCTAAACAACTTCATGGGACAGCGATGGACCCTCACTATGTAAGATCGTCAATGTAAGGTCATCCCTTGCCCAGGTGGCCACAACCATACCCACATCACAAAATTCCATTCACTCTTATTGTCACCTTTCTTCTCGCCTCTACCAAACTACATTTCTCTCCTTCAAACATTGTTTTACTGATTCAATCCACTTTTTTTTCGTCCTCCCAGCCGGTCTGTTCCCAACACACTCTGCACTATACATCCCATTAACCAACCGACTATCATCACCTTTTCAATATGACCAAAACATCTCAACTACTTTCATTTATTTTCTCATTTACCCCTTTCTTCACACCACAACCTACTCTCTAATACTTTCATTCCTCATTTTATCATTCTTCTCACACCTAGCACTACCCCAAGATTGTCCATCTGAACACATTTGAATCTTTAGCATCTAAATCTTCTTTATTCCATGAACTCATTAGACTTAGTCCCTTTTACATTTCACCATGTTAATTTGCACAGCCACTTCCTGCATTCACGGACTTTCCTCTACATCTCTCATCGTCCGTTTCTCCTCTCCTGCTTCCAACATATATCCTCAAATATTTAAAACTCAGACACTTGTTGCAGCTGCTCACCTCCAACATAACTTCACACTGTAGGAGTGCATCTAACCACACTAGGGTTGGGAAAGCGAAAAAAACAAGCGTCGTTTGTTTTCCGAAAAAAAACGGTTTTTTTCATGAAAAAACACAAGTCTGAAAAAAACAAGTAAAAATTTGTTATTTCGTTTTTTCAATTAAGTTGGGAATTACAGTTTTGAACAAGTTATATTTATAATTCTTAGCAAATATGGCTCTAATTTGGAATTTTTTTGTTCCAATTTTCCGAAAAGTGGAAGCCCTTGAGTTTGTGTCAAAATTTTTGTGGGTTTTCCAATTTTAATTTTATATCTGAATTTTGATATTCATATTTTGTTTATGGCTTAATTAATGTTTTCTTACCTCGTTTCAGCTTTCATAACATTTTTATCATAATTATTTACAAATACAGAATTAATATGGGTCCATATTAGACAAAAAATCGTGACGTAACTTTTAAGGAAATAATAAGGTAGCAAAGGCCTCGCATGAAATATAACTTTTGTGTAGAACTTGCAAAACTAGTATTTATTCCTCATAATCTTTTAACTGCATCAATTTCTGTTAAAATTTTGGTCACGCAAGTTTTATCATTCCAAAAATCTAATGTCCTCTGATTTAGTGGATTTCAATGTACACAAGCCTGAATGGGTTGGGTCCTCTCATACTTGATGTTAGGTGGGGAAGGAGGCAAATCATCTTACAATTCTCCCAAGCGATTCTCGGATGCAACTAATTTAAAGAACTCTATCTACACATTCCGATCGTCCCATCCAATTCTTGAACTCACTTGACCTTTGTTTCACCACTTCCTTCCATCTTTGTAATACACCACCTTCGTTCCTATTGGTAAATCTGATCCACAACCTTATATCTCTCTACATTTTAATACTTTCTCTCCAACAGCTCCTATGCGTTTTTTCTGGCATTTTTCCTGGCACTTTGATCGGTCCGATTGGGGGCCTTGCGTTCGCTTCTACGCTAGTAACTATATTTGGAGTGACTGCTTTGTCTCTAGTGAACCTTCGAATTCTCGCAATAATAGTGGAGCGAAAATATGAGGATCTACGCTAGTTACCCTTGTGTGTAACACATCCAGCAGTACGCGCCCACGTGAGAAATTCTCTCCGTCTTATAATCCTGGTTCGATTGTGCCCTTGTTCTCTTGGCCATCTCAGCTAGGACAGGTGGCTACGGGAGTAAAATTCTCTTTCTCTATCACTCTTGCTAATTTCATTCTCTTGCTAGAAATCGTTGCATGGGATACTCTTCGACGAGCAAAGCGGGCTTTTCATCAAACGAAGAAATCGCGCTAACCTCCTTGGTTCTACTGATTAAATCTTTCTGGCCTCTTGGCCAAAAACAATCTCTACAACGTATGTAAATCTTCTTCCTCCTCTTAACACTTATTTACAAATGCTAATTATGTAGAGATGAGTTCGCTCTTGTTATGCTATAATTCTCCCAACTGACAAGGCCAATCTCTTCGGCCTCCTATTTTTTCCACTAACTCAAACCCTGGACGATTCTCTATTCCTAATCCTCTCTCTCCTTCTCCTCTCGGTTCCTAGCCTTTGCCTGTGGATTACATTCGACTCGGCGTGCATGAGCTCCTTGAAAATCTACAACGTTAGGAAGGCGGGTGGCCCGGATGGCATTCCTCCCCGAGTTTTTGAGGGAGGTGTGCTTTCCGTCGCTACCACACCCCTCTCTTATCAACTATACTGCTCGTATGTTCTTCATACACTTCACTTTCCCTCAGTGTTGAAGCACGCACATGTCCAAACCTATTCCGAAAAGGAACCGCTCGTGATCCCTCCTAACCATCGCCCTTATACTGCTCTGTTCTTTGTATTCTATCTAATATCTTTGAAACCTTCTCAACTTTCATTATCTAGATCATCTGAATCTCAAATCACTTCCTTTCCGACTGAGCCAGTACGTGCTTCCGGCGCCTCGAGGTCTACTGCGATAACTTTCCTATCTTACTGATTTATTGGTTTTTCCGCCCCTTAGGAACTACGAGACTTGGGTGGTGGCGCTTGACTATCCAAAGCATTTGACCGGTATCGCACGCGTCACTGCTCTTCCAACTCCCCCTCTTGGTTTTCCCTCCTTGCTCTTTGCTTGCTTCTGTCCTAGTTTTTCTTCAATCCTCGATTATTGGAGCTTTTGTTGATGGTGTACTTCTTCTTCCTTTTCCTGTCAAAGTGGTTCGCTCAGGGTTCTGCTCCTATCTCCTTACTTCATTAATGAATCTGCTCACCTGGCACATTCTAATGCTCTATTCACTCATTATTGCGATGATCGAACCCTTCATTCTTCAACTCATTTCAATTGCGCTCCCTCTTCCTCCTTCTCTAGAATTGCCTCTCTCTTAATCTCTTTCCGATTCTATTCGCGCTGAATTCTGGAATAGAAAATTTCCGGTGGGTCGTCTTGAAACTTGCCAAATCAATCTTTAAAAACTCCAACTTCTACAAATCTCCCTCTCTAAGACACCTTTCTAACTTTCCTATCTCTTTCGCGTTTCTCTCTCTCTCTCCTTTGACAATATAAACATCCTTGGCATTACACATAAATCAAAAAATGTCTTGGAAACCTCAACATCACAACGGTTGCTAGGGCGCGCCCTCAAAGAAACTGGTTCTGTTTAGACAGCGAGACCTTTTTTTTCCTCTTCTCAGTTGCTCCAGCTATACAAGGCCTCATCCCCTTGTATTGGAGTACTGCTCTCATATCTGGTGGGCTCTGTTTCAACCCCGGTTTTTTGATAGGGTCGAGTCAAAGACAAAAGGCTTATAAAAACTGTTCTGTACTTCCAATTCACTTGATCCCTCTATCTTTGCGCGGCGCGATTTGGTGCTTTATCTCTTTGCACTATAGGTACCGCGTCCCGCACGGCAGGTGCTCGAGAGAGCTTATCCACTCGCGTAACCTCCATCTACGTCGCCTCTCGTAGAACTAGTGTGGCTCGTGTCGCACATGAGTTTTGTTTGATGTTAGTAACTCCAGAAGTTCGCTGAGGTCCTTCCTTCTTTCTGCCACATCTTTTCTGGAATCCTCTTCCATCTTCTGTTCCTGCGAATTTTAATCTCCCTCACTTTGGCTCAAAGCCCTCGTCTGTCTCATCTGCGTAAATTTACTTACTTGTTGGACTTCCGGGCGTGCAACACCCTTTCTCCTTAATAGGCTACCTTGCCCGTGAGTGGTGGAAAAACTTGTAAAAACAAAATAAATAAATAATGAATATAACTAGCTAACTTAAGAGTCCTGTTAACTCGACCCTCTCCTTCACCACTGTCATTCTCACACGGTACTTCATACAACTTTGATATCGGACTTATCAGTCCATATTAAAATTAAAATGTGGCTTGATCACTGCTGATTGAGCCCCTAGTGAATAATGACTTGACATATCACTGCCAGAACAGTGAAGTCAGTTACTCGTTATCGACTGGGTCTGGCAGTTGGAACTAGTGATCTAGTGAATTGAAAGTTGATATTTCAACATTATATTTTAATTTTAGTCATTCACCATCCTCCTTCATTAGTCAATCTTGGTAAAATTTTTAAATTTTCAAATTTCTTTATTATTTCATTTCAGTCACTTTGATTTTCTGTCTTCAGCACTCATTCTATATAATATTATCATAAATTTCCTTTAATTTCAAATATGCAGTATTATGATGACAAATGTAAAATGCATAGTTAAATTAGAAAGGTAAACGAGTCCTACCCAAACAGCATTCTCAGCTACATACTCTACTGTAAAATTCGTAACGAAAACAATGATAAAATATAAGAGAAAGTTTGTTTAAAATTTTATAGCAATTCATAATGAATAATTTGTTTAATGTTCAAATTCATATATTTGAAAAATGAAATATATCACATGTAACGATTTACGCTCTTTAAATTTTTAATAAAACACATTAATTGAAAACAAAACGAAAGATTTTCCATTGTAAATTGTTCATGCTTCAGGTAACAACAACTTGTAATGATGAAAAAACAGATTCTTCTTTTTGGCGTCCGTGCCTCGACTAATCCATACCTTTAACTCTTAATCCACGTTTAACTTCAAGCCCCTCCTTTTTATACACACCTGCTGCTAAATCTCTCTACTCAATCCTCTCATAACTCTCTCAAATCGCCATCACAGACCAAATCATCTCAATATAGTAGGGGCACTCCACTCATCTCATTCTCCATCTATTCCAACACCCTTTCCTGCCATCTCCCACCTCGAATTCTTTTCTCATAACCCACATCCATATCATCAAATTGATAACCACAGTAGACAATAACACAACCCGTCTTTAATTCCCGTCTATTAATCCTAAACCCAATTCACCACATTGACCACCATTTTATTCTTATACATCGCTTCACTAATCGGTTCCAATACATGACTTTTTGATCCATTCCAAACCTACCGACCAAACACCATATTACGACTACACTTGCCCTATAAACTTTCCCTATTAAACTTTATCATACGCCTGTTGCAAATCCAAAAAACCTAAATACCAATTTATTCTCTTTTACCCCTTCTTTTTCTTCAATCTATCAAATATATAGGTATATATGGATGATAGACAACAATTAATATTACTATTTATAGGCAAATTAATTTTTAATAAACCTTTATTTGTATTTATATTAATATATATGTAATATTTATATATAATATATATATATATATTATACTATATATATATAGTATATATATATATATACTTAATATAAAAATATTGTTATAATATACTCGTATATGATATAATATATCATATATATATAATAGTATAATTATATAACTATAGTATAATACTTGTTATATGATATATATATTATATATATAAATATATATCTATATATATATATATACTTATATATATAGATATATATATTAATATATACTATATATAATAATATAATATATATATGATTAATATTATACTATATACCCTAAAATAAACTCCCATCATATATTATTGCTGGAGGTTGTTCGTGTGTTTGTCTTGCCCTGTGTTATTTTAATAGTGTTTAAATTTATTTATTGTCCACCTATTTTTAATTAACTCATTCATTCCCATATGTTTTTTTTAGTGTTCACTTGCTTCCTAATAATTTTTACGTACTATCATATTAATTAATGAATAAATGAAATTATTCATGCGAAAATTTTTACCTTCTTGAAACTTAAGCTAAATTTGTTTATTATTTTATTTTTATTTTTTGCTTTCTTTTAAAAGAGTTAATATCTATATGAATAGAATTTTTGGTTTATTTACATTTTATATTAATGTTCGGTTTAAATTTAAAATTTTAACGGTTTAAATGCAGTTTCATTACGTTCGGGGTACTTTTATAATTTAGCTTTTTTGTTTAGTCCTTTGTTTAAGTTATTTGTTGTCTGCGTGTGTGTAGAGTGTGTGTTGGTTGTGTGTAGATTTAAATGTGTTTAATTGATGTGAAGATTTTGTGGTGCTTAAGCTCTCTAGATCTTTTAAAAAATTCTGTTAAATACCGGTTTAGTGTTTCTATAATTTCCTTTTTTAAATTTAGTTTAGCGTACAAACAATTTTATCCTGATTGGTTCCCTTTTTTTTTTTTTTTTTTTCTTTGTACTTGTTTTTGTCTGTTGTTTTGTTCTGTTGTGTTGTTTGCTGTGGCTGGTGTGTGCGTTGGTAGGAAATTGCAAATTTGCCACGGTCGCGACCTTGTCTATGCGACTTTATCAAACCATCCGCGGCTTAAACTCTAACTTTGCCTTCTTGAATAATCACCTCTCTAAACTCTAACCCCTAATCTTTTTTTGCTCTTGTTCTGAGATCAAGAGATGGCTAAGAATTTCATCCTCTAACTCATTTAACGTATCCAACTAAAACTCCTTAATAATTTTTCGTCTGAAAGGGTCGATGTCATGGCCTATCTATACATAAACAGTCCTATAACAACGTCTCGAGAATCTTCGAATCCCCTAACTTCGATTTTCTATTATGCCTTAAAATCTTGTCTTCTTCTACTATCAATATATCTTGTCTTCTGCGCTACTCGTTCCCTAACATAACATATTTCACGCCTTTTTGAAGTATCTACTAAACTTCTCAAACTAACTGTTATATCTTTTCTCTATCCAAAACTGAGTCCTATTATAGGTGGGAATGTACATAACACTGAATGTGAATGGTTGGGGTCCTCTCAATACTATTTAGTCGTGGAGGAGGCCGAATTCATTCGTCATTCTCAACATCTGTGAGCAACTAAGTTAAGAATCCACACACAATTTCCCGATCTGTCCCAACCACATTCTAACACACTTGACCTAATCGTTCACACTAGCCTTCTCTCTTTAAATCACCACTTTCGCTCCTATCCGTAAATCTGACCAACCTTATATCTCTCTATTTTAATACTTTCTCACTCCACAACCTCCATCCTGCCCCATCAGCGTTTTTTCTGCACTTTGATCGGGACGATCTGGCCTGCGTTGCTTCTACTCTAACTAATAATTGGAAATGACTGCTTTGCTCCTCTGTGACGCTTCACTTCTGCGCATAAGGTGGAGCTGTAATTCGCGTTATGGGCAATACATGTCAATTCCTTCTCGACTAAATCTTTCTCTCCTCATAATCCATGGTTCGATCGTCTTGTTCTCCTGGACATTCAGCTAGAGACATGCGTATCAGTGGAAAAATTCTCGTCTCCTATCATCTTGCTAATTTTCATTCTGCTAGAAATCGTTGCAGGGATAACTCTTCGACAGCAAAGCGGGCTTTCATCAAACGAAAGGTGCGCTACGCTCCTTGTCTTCTCGTGCGTCAACATGCTTTCTGGCCTCTTGCCAAATAACATCTCTAACACTTCTTAAATCATCTTTTCCTCCTCTTATTCGCTCTGGATGTTCTGGTTTGCTAATTCTCCACTGAAAAGGCAATCTCTACGCCTTCACTATTCTCCTCTAACTCACACCCTCTGACAATCCGGCATTCCTCATCCTTTCTCCAGCTCCAGGTTCCATCCTTTGCCTGTCGATACATTCCGATCGGGTGCATGGGCTCCTGAAATCTGTGAACGTCAGGAAGGCGGGTGGCCCGGATGGCATTCCTCCCCGAGTATTTGGCGAAATACGATATTAGCGACGAATTGTATCTTCTGTTCTTCCTCGTTTATCAGTTGATGCCAAAGTCGGGGGAAGTTTTCTCTTTGAAGAGCGTTCATATCCCAACAGATAGTTTGTTCCATGATCCAACGTATTCCAGCCTTCAATATCCCCTGTACTCTAGGTTCGATATGAAAATTTATACTGGAAGTAGAAGGACACGAAGTGGAATGGGCAAATGCTGGAAGTGCTGGAGCAGCATACTGTTGAACGATTGTTGAGACTGAATAAGAGGAATGATACTGTGTCAAGTACTGAGACGAAATTGGTGGAATGTACTGAGCCTGTGGTGGTAGGATCTGTGGATACATTTGATCTGAACTACTATAGATAGTATTGTCCAAAACCTGGTACTCGGATCCTAATTGATCTTGTAGAAATCCGGTAGAGGTTGATCGTAGAGGAAATACCAGCCGACTTTCTAAATTATGCGAAGTGGAGGTGGATGGTTGATTTATTTGAATGTGTGACTGAATAATAACCTCACGTTCTTCGCTTCTTGTTGAAGTTGAACGGGTTCTGTTTTTTCGTGCACATCGGGTGTTAGAAACAGTTGTTGGACGTGGACTGGCTTGTCGTGACCTTCTGAGTGTGAAAACTTCCCTTTACTTCTCAGTGAATTTTTCCAAAAACAAACTATTTGGATGGAGACCGTCTGATTATAAGGGAGACTGCAGAAACATCCTTTTCTTCTTTAAATATTGGCGATGAGCTGGTGTTCTAGTATCTCTACTATGGTGATCAATACCATAGTAGAAATTCAACACGTAATCTCCTCGAAGACTATTTCTGTTGCCATTGGTGTTCTGAAAACGCCAAGCTTTCAAAGGTATCGTAAGCTAGGATAGAATGATCCCGCATCAGAGATGGCGATATTGTGGGATCTTTCTTTAAGTTATCTGAGAACCTGGAACCCCAATCTCTAATGACTTTTTTTTTTTAAAAGAATACAGATCCTGGACCCGTACTCGAGGATTGGATTTCCGGGCAAATTCAGTGATCTGAGTCATTATAAACGGGACACCATCAATAGGAAACTCGGGGTTTGGCTCAAAAACAGACGATTTTATTGAGTCTGCATTGATGATCTTTCTCTTTCAGGCCATTGGTGTTAAAGACCAGATGATTAGGAAGTCAACATTGGAAGTTCTTTTACGCGAGTAAAACAAGCAGAAATTTGGCGTCCGGAACAGAAATCTGTTCTGACGTGTAATTCATATTAATTGCGCAGAAATATCTTCTCTCGCTGGAATATGGCTACATCACTAGAGACGATGGCCAATAGAATAGGCATAGTGAAAGCTAACCAAATAAAGACAGAATAGATTCAAAGACAGAATGGGCAGCAGACAAACGTTGCTGAAAAGATGATGATTATTGCCCATTTATGTTATTTTTGCCTTTTATGTTTAAAAAAAAAAATTACCTGCTCAACAAAATAAATGTTTAGATAATTCATAAATCAAATTAATCACTATAATATTTAATTTACTTCAATAATTCAATAATGTAATTTATTTCAACATAATTTTATGAAAAATATTTCTATAGGCAAAATCAAATCAATAAGTGCAAAACAAATATCAATTATATATGCAAGGCAAAACTACGTATTAGTAAGTGAGAATGTTCTGCAAATTGTTAGTACATTTGTAAACTTTTGGTTGTTGTTAAATTTTACAAAACACACACACACACACACACACACCACATCACACACACACACACATCACACACACCACACACACGACACACACACACGCACATACCACACCCACCCACCCACGCACAGCCCACGCACGCGCACGCACGCACGCACGCACGCACGCACGCACGCACGCCATATATATCATATATATATATATATAATATAATATATATATATCCGGTATATATATATATATATATATTCATATATATATAATATATATATATATATATATATATATATATATATATTAATATATATATATATTATATATATATATATTTACCGGTATATACCTTGCATTTTCCCTTGGATGTGAATGGATGTACTTTTTTTTCAAAACAAATATTATCGGATGGGCGTGTTAATATTAATTGGGGTAAAATCTAAATTAAAATTAATTTATTTTTAACAATATATAAGATAGTGGAACATTAAACTATTGGAGGTGTCTATCTCTATATGCGGGATTAGTTGTTGCGTAAGCACACTCGACCGTCAATGAGTGGGAACACGCTCTTTTTATATATATATATATATAATTATATTATATATATATATATATATATATTTATATATATATAACTATATATACTAATAATATATTATATATAATATATATGTGCATTCACAATAAAAAATCTTTGATAGCGAATGTAATTAATTAAAAACGATAAAAAGAAAGGGTGTATGAGATTTAATGAATTAAAATTTATCATTAAAACTTTAAACGTGGGAATGGCACTTTATTTATATTTAAGACGGGATGGGACAATTAACGAAATCACATATATTATAACTAGCTTTCGTCTAAGTTTACTTAGACATTTTTCAAGTTAAAGATGAGGAGAGAGACTGTTAAGTTTGAGGCAAGAGATAAGTGAAAGAATTTAAGAATTTAGTTGGTTGGTGTATTTGTTTTTTAGGGGGGTGAAATATTTAGAGGATAACAATATTGCATTTTGTAAATAATCCAGAGGATACTCGCCTTTTTGTTTGTTGTAGTTGTTGGTGTTGTATATATTAATAGATTCTATTATCTTTCTTTTCTGAGTGTTATTGGCGGTTTTTATTATGGAAATATTTTGTATGTCAATGTTATGATTGTATTGGGATCTGTGGTGGGTGAGGGCGGAATTATTACGGTCTTCCACCACCAACACAGATCCCAATACAATCATAACATTGACATACAAAATATTTCCATAATAAAAACCGCCAATAACACTCAGAAAAGAAAGATAATAGAATCTATTTATATATAGAACACCAACCACTACAACAAACAAAAAGGCGAGTATCCTCTGGATTATTTACAAAATGCAATACTTTGTTATCCTCTAAATATTTCCACACAACCCCCTAAAAAATATACACAACAATTAAATTTCTTATCTTTCACTTATCTCTTACCTCAAAACCTTAACAGTCTCTCTCCTAATCTTTAACTTGAAAAATGTTTAAGCAAACTTAAACGAAAGCTAGTTATAATATATGTGCTATAATAATTGTGATTTCGTCTTAAATATAAATAAAGTGCCATTCCCACGTTTAAAGTTTTAATGATAAATTTTAATTCATTAAATCTCATACACCCTTTCTTTTTATCGTTTTTAATTAATTACATTCGCTATCAAAGTTTTTATTGTGAATTGCACGGTAATATATATTATATAATATATATATATATATATATATATATATATATATATTATATATTAATATATATATTATATATATATATATATTATATATATATAATATATATATATATTATATAATATATATATATATATTATATATAATATATGTGTATATTATGTTATATATATATGTATATATATATATATATTGTATATATATATATATATTATATTATAAATATAATATATATATATATTAATATTTAATATTATATATATATTATATTATAATATTAATATATATTATAACTCAAAAAAAGAGCGTGTCCCCACTCATTGACGGTCGAGTGTGCTTACGCACAACTAATCCCGTACATAATGATGGACACCTCCAATAGTTTAAATTTCCACATTAAGTTATAAGTTTAAAAATAAATTAATTTAAATTTAGATTTACCCCAATTAATATTAACATCCCCCATCCGATGAATATTTTTTGAAAAAAATACATCCATTCACACCAAGGGAAAATCAAATCGTAAAATAACAACCTACGGTTTAATAGTATATAATAATATATATATAATATATATATATATTTTATATATATATACATATTTATATATACATATTAATAGTATATATATATATATATATATATATATATATATATATATATATATATATATATATATATATATATATATATTATATATATATATATATATATATATATATATATATATATATATATATTATATATAAAATTATATATATATAATATATATATATATATATATATATATATATATTCTACATTACATTAGAAAGACAGAATAGATAGAAGATAGATAATGTCCATGTTGGAATTAATCCGCAATTTTTTGTATTTGCGATGCAAAACCACGTTAAGATTAACAACAACTTTGTGATAGGAATTATTGGCGTGTAGTGTGGGAAGATGAAAACTCTATTAGTATAGTATGTTGTTTGCATTTAGTGTTGATGGATGTGGATGAAAAAAAAGGTAGAAAAGATTCTAAGAATTTGACATCAGCGCGACAGCAAATCTGGAAAATATCAGACATTAGAACAAAAATATGATGATATCATGATGACCTAAAATGAGATCATGATACTATCATAAACAATAAATAAATATATAATATATGATTCTGAAATGCTTCGTCCCAAAGAGGGCTGATTATAATTATAATAGACTTGATCGCCTTCTGAAGTGTAGATTAAGAAAGCGTGGACTGTGACGTTAACTAGTATATAGTTAACCCCTGATTTTGAATTGCCTCATCCCAACGAGGACCGATTATAATTATACGACTGATTTCAATTATAAGACTGATTATAATTATCAGGGACTAAAATGTCTTCGTCTAAACTATTCAAAGATGATATAATATCTATTGCATTAGGCAATAAATAATTATAATGAATTTTTCCTAACATAACATCTATAGATTTATTGGATTTCGGTGGAACAGTAATTGAGCTCACAGAATGAACTGAAACCCAAATAAAAGTTGATAATTTAAGACTGTAATCAGAAGCGACTATTTCGAAATCTTCTCCTGAGCGATGGAGTAATTTTCTATGGGAAAGATCAGGGATGAGATTGCTTTCTCGTAACGTAGATGTTTCGAGAACTAGTAATTCAGGCATATCGTCGGAGGGGACTACGAAGAAGAGAGCAGGCTGTGTGGAAAACTTATTTTCAAAATTGATGGGAAACTTCAATCAAGACTCAATAGGAATCAGATGGTCTTGTCGTAGTCCACTAATAGCCTTGAAACCAAAATCTGTAGATAATTGAAGTTCTTTGTTTTTCATTAAAGGGAGCAGAGTTGAACTGATCAGATTTGTCTTTGATTTGCTTTCCATCAAGCATCCATAATAGACCGCATCATCGTTACTGAAAGTTGCACAAACGACCAGTGGATCTGGTTCTATTTTTAATAGACAGAGATTAATAGAAACAGTAGTTGAATTACTGTCTTCTGAAGACAAACTGAAGAGTTCTGATTACGGATTCTTTTGCAGGAAGTTTTTCCACAGAATGACTCATTTCTGTAGAGGGCTTAAGTTTAAAGCTCTGCAATCCTGCGGTTGTTTAACAGGCTTTTCTGCGACACACATACAGCGGCCCTCATAATGTGATGAGTGGCACAAGTCGCATGGATTCAAATATCGACGTGGAGGATGAGACCAATCACTCCTGTGTGCTGGTACGTGTTCCGATTCCGCTTTATTCCGGTTCCTCAAGGTCTGTGGGGAATTTCTCCGTATAGCGCTAGAATTCTGTCTGGAAGGTGGACAAGACCGTTTATCGGTATAGTTCTGACGGTTTTCTGTAGTCCGTGGATGTGTCTTTTAGGAACACTTGATACCAGGATGAGGTCCTTGACAGAAAGAACATGCCACATTGCGGGTATTGGATGTTGACTGAGGAGGGGATCGCATAGATCTACATTCAGACCATATGTGACCTCTCTTGTGGCAGTAACTACAAACACCAAGGTATTTGTAGCATTCACCAATCACATGTCTAACGTTCTCGCAGTATTCACATCTAAGAAACCATCTATTCTGTGAGTCTGAAAGTTTATTTGGGCTTCTATTCCCAACGTTGTGACTGAGAGTTGAAATTATGTTGTCGGTTATATTTCGGAGATTGTTAATCCCGGTAGAACCGACTATTACTGGGTCTGGATTTGTTGGGTGAATTATTATTACGATGGTCTGCCAGTCTGTTATTTTGAAACCTAGTTGTGAAGGACCTGGATTAACACCTTTTAGTTTATCAGCCCAACTCGGGGTGACAGTGTCAATCCTTATAGTTTCAATGGTCTCGTTCAGGTCTGATTTTTCTATGCGAATGTGTGAAGAGACAGGGTCGTGGGAAGAATTCGGGACTGAATTGTTATAAGCTTTTTGGTCTGAGTCGTATGGATCGGCTAGACTCATTAAACAAGGAACTCTGGTTCGATTATCCTTGTTGGATAATGTATTCTCTAACTATGTTTTCAATATACGTCGGGAGACTGTTTAAGAATGCCTTACGCAACGAATCATGTTCCTGCATGTCTAAGCCTCGATAAGCTCGTCTGGCTAGCTGTTCTAGTCTCAGAGCATACATGCGGATACTTTTTTCTTTAGTTATATGGGCTGCATGATACGCCTGTAGTCGATACTCTTTTTTTTTCTTTTTTCTTCTTGGTGATACCACCGGTTCCAAGTTTTTTTGACGGGAGCATAGTTTCGATCATCCTTGGTTATCAGCTTATACAATTTAAGGAACGTGCCTTCCAATTGTCTTCCCAGCAAGCGCAACCACTGCTGGGGATCGTTAGGGTAGTGGAGGGAACAGTAGACCTCAAAGTCTGTAAAATGTACTAATAAATCCTGTTCATTTTCATGGCGATATTTGCCTGAGTCTACTACTATTAATTTTTGAAAATTGTTTACTAGTTGGGTCAGCAGAACGATGGCTTTAGTCAGCAATTTGATGTGTTGTTCCATCGTGCTGTTCCAATTGGTAAAGAGTTGCTGAGGTGGTTGTTAGGGATAGAAATTGGGAGAATTTCCTACATTATGTGGGAAACTTCTTGAAGTATTTACTAAAGGGATTGAAGTAGGCTCGGGGCCTAAGACTGAAGTAATTGGAGGGTTACAGAAAGAAACTGTATTAAGGGCTAAATTTGGAATTCGTACATTAACGTCCGCAGCCGGTTTTATACCGATTTGCGGGATTCAAAGAGGTGAAACGTCCATACAGATGACATGATTAAGCACATAAGCACAAGAGGAAACAATATATACAATTAAATATAATTAAATACAATTTACAAAAACGGTGATCCTACCATTAAGGATGGATGGATGACTGTATTAAAACCAACCAATAACTAATGGAACCATCAATAATGGAGATGGTTACCTATCCATTATATATATACCGTATATATATATATATATATTATATATATATATTATATATATTATATTATATATAATATATAATATATATATAAGTTATAATATATATATATTATATATATATATTATATATATTATAATATATATATAATAATATATATATATATATTCAAGTTTGTTTGAAGTGACAAAAAAATTTGTCATATTAAAAACTGAAAAATTAAGGGTAAAATTAAAACTCATATTGGAGTGAAAATGTGTTAATGATCAATTTATCGAGTCAAAATATTAGTGAAGCTCAAAAATTAGAAATTCTTACACAAAAAGAGTGTATATATATTATATTATATATATATATATCTATATATATATAATATATATATATAGTATATATATATATAGTATATATATATTATTATAGATAATATATATATATATAATATATTATAATATATATATATATATATATTAATATATATTATATATATATAATATATTAATATATTATATATTTTAATATATATATGTATTATATATATATATATATATATTATATATATATATATATATATATATATATATATATATATATATATATTATATATATCTAATATATATAATATATATATAACTATCAGAGGTGGGGGGGCGGCCCAAAAATTTTTTAAACTTTAGAAGCTGCAAACAGCAAAACAGCGCAAAGTGGGAAACTTAGTCCGCACGCAAGAGCGCAAAAGTTTTCAAGAAATTAGTTCCGCATTGCGCCAAAGCGCACATGTCCGCAATATCAATTTTTTTTAAAAAGCCAAATTTAGGACGCGCAAAAAACATTAAAAATAAAGCGCGAAAATATTAAAGATGAATTATCTTTAAATTTTAATTGAAAGATGCAAATATATATAACATAAAATTAAGAAAGATTTTAATCTTATTCATTATCTGTGATCTCTTCCTCCTCGCTCTCCTCTTGCATTTTGAGTAGGGGTCATATTCCCTTTAAAAAAGATAAATTTTTCAAAATTGATGGATGCCATGGTTGCCCCTCTTTGGTCTTAAAATGTCAGAGCCCTTTGACTAAACAACCTCTCCACGGCGCTGAGCTGGGAAATGGGGTATTATACTTAATAACACAAGTCCACTCAGGACCCCTGGTATTCACACGGAAACAGGTTTCTAGTGAGAGGGGTACTGTGGGTGAACATTTACTGCAGGCCCAGCTATCTAAGATTTCCCAAACTTCTCCTCCAGGAGGTGTCTGCTGGCTATATGGACCCTTCAGTTTCCTGAAATATTTAGAAATGGTATCAAGAACTCAAATCTTTTTATTCATTTGAACATTATGTCAGTGTAATGTGTGAATAATAATATATGTAATATATAAATTATATTATATATATATATATATATATATTATATATCAAATTAAATATATATATATATATATATATATATATATATATATATAATTATATATTATATTATATATAATATATCTATATATATAATTATATATATATATATATATATGATATATAATACAAGGATGCTTTAAAAAGTTGTTCATAAACCATTATAAAAATAACTCATCATAAATGGGTCACTTTCAGACTCAGTCCCATTACCTTCAGTGCCTTAATGTGGACGAGTAAGATTCGATGCAATATTCCACTTTATTTTCTTCAGTATCCTGCTCTTGGCAGCTTGGTACTTTTCCCCTCATTTAACCTACGTACCCCTCCGAGTTTGAAGTGAAGATGCAGGGCTGTTGCCATAAGCAAATCAAAATCATCAAAAAGACTGCTGAACCTCGGTTCAAAGCCCTTTTCTTTCCCTTTGTTTGCCTTCGGTTGCTTTAGCAAGTAGTTGACTAAGTTTTTGGCATAATTAAATTTTTCCATTTCTCGTTGCATTTCCCCGATCTTGTTCTTGAGGAGTAAGAAATTAGGCAATAGGACTCCGCGTACGCATTCTTCTCTTGACTGCAACGTATCAAGCCTAACAGCAATAGGCGCCATTATTCATGTACTCCGCAATTACCTCTTTATCACTTTATTAAATACTTGAAGACAAGGCTTTTGCTCATACAAATGCTGTTGATATGTGTCTATGCCGACATCCAAGATTTAAGGAGATCTTTGTATAGGAATCGTATAATGGAGTTCCAGCGGTAACACTTGGGTGTTTTAAGCTTTGTTTCCCAACTCCTTCTTAATTCTAACACAGTTGTGTAGGTTTTCCTTGTTTTGGGCATTCCACAATTCTTGGGCTTTGGTAAGTGTCTTATTAAATCGATCCTTGACACTAGAGGACCAGCGAGGAACATTTTGAAACATTCTTAGTAGTCAAGATGTTTAATGTGTACGAAATGCAACGGCGATGTTTAATTAGGCTACGTGCATGTTGTTCTTTAAGCCGATTTTCTAGCTGGAGAGGTTTTGTCTGCAGAACCTCTTGTGTCCTAATTTCTCCATCTCTTCACGCTTAAGCCACTATCTCTGAAATCGGTTGCTGTTCTCTTCCTCTTCGTCACCCCGTTCTGGCAGAGCATCCACCCGAAAGGCGCACAGAAATTAGCACCGTATCTGTTGTAATGCAGACAACCAGAATATATATTTTTCTTAATTTAGTTGTTTCCTTATTATTTTGGAGTTATTTTTTCAGCCTTACGTTATTATTTCATATTGATTTTTAACTGACCTTAATGCTCAAGTTTGCAAATTGTTGATGAAATATCCCGTAATAATTGTTGGCTAGGAACTGTGCTGGTCTGAGAACAGATAACTCTCTACAGCAAAGACAGTCTTCTCTCTCTCTCTTCAAAAGTATTCAAATTAATCCAGTGACCGTCCCTAAAAACTCCTGTTTTATGTTTCCCAAGTCCAGCTGTCTGCGGGTTGTGGCCGCATAACTGATCTTACTGATAATGTTGGTTAACTCAGTCTTCCTTATTATGCATATCGAACATCAAGATCCCTTCACTTTTCTTCTGGGGATAGGTTGGAAATCAGAAGTTCAGCTAGGCAAATTCGTACAAAGAACTCAGAACTCCCAATCAATGTGAATAGGACCCAATATCATGTTAGCAAGAAATTAGAACAAAAAATATTATGAGAAATGCCA